>RCUC01128460.1:0-23434 GCA_003697995.1 Taxidea taxus jeffersonii | reverse complement strand
AGGGGGGGAGCAGGCTCCCTGCTGAGCAGAGAGCCCAATGCGGGGCTCAATCCCAGGACCCTGAAATCATGACCTGAGCCAAAGGCAGAGGCTTAACCCTCTGAGCCACCCAGGTACCCCTTTAAAAAAAATTCTTGAAGAGAAAGTGTGTGGAGGAATAGATGAAAGAAGGTTGCCAATGTTTTTAATTGTTGGATTTGGGTGATGGACTCATGGGAGTTCATTATATTCTTTCTACTACTGAGTTTAGTTGACAATGTCATAATAAAAGACAAAATGAGTGAAAAATAATACATTTTCATAAATATCGTCTCAATTTCCTTTAACCTCTCTTGCTTTATAGTACTCATTTGGCAGAACTTCAATCCCAGTTAAGTTCAACTCTCCACAACTCTGCTCCTGTACCCAGTCAGCTGAATATGGCTAAAGAAAAATTCAGGACATGCTGACTTGTCTCTGTATTCTTGACCTCATGTGGGCTGTTAATTCTGTGGCAGACGTTTTGTCTTTTTTCTATAATTTCCCAGTGCCTGGTACATAATAGATGTTGAGAACATGTCAGTTGGTTTTTGTTTTTTTTTTTAAGATTCTGTTTTTTTTTTAGAAGACTTTATTTATTTATTTGACAGACAGAGATCACAAGTAGGCAGAGAGGCAGACAGAGAGAGAGGAGGAAGCAGGCTCCCCGTGGAGCAGAGAGCCCGATGCGGGGCTCAATCCCAGGACTCTGGGATCATGACCTGAGCCGAAGGCAGAGGCTTTAACCCACTGAGCCACCCAGGCACCCCTAAGATTCTGTTTTTAAGTAATTTCTACAACCCAGCATGGGGCTCGAACTTACAACCCTGAGATCAAGAGTTACCCACTCAGGGATGCCTGGGTGGCTCAATTGATTAAGCCAGTGCCTTCGGCTCAGGTCATGATCCCAGGGGCCTAGGATGGAGCCCCACATCCAGCTCCCTGTTCCTCAGGGAGCCTGCTTCTCCCTTGCCCTCTGCCTGCCACTCTGCCTGCTTGTGCGCTTGCTCTCTCTTTCTGACAAATACATAAATAAATAAAATCGTAAAATAAAAAGTTGCCCACTCCACCCACTGAGCCAGCCAGGTATCCAGGAAGATGTCAAAAAATTTTTTTTAATTTTATTTATTTGGCAGAGAGAGGGCACAAGCAGGAGGAGCGGCAGGCAGAGGGAAAGGGAGAAGCAGGCTCTCCGAGGAGCAGGGAGCTGGATGTGGGACTCCATCCCAGGACCCTGGAATCATGACCTGAGCTGAAGGCAGAGGCTTAACCAACTGAGCTACCTATGCACCCCAAAGATGTCAATTTTAAGACAGGGATCAATAAATATTTCTGAAACATCCAATTTCCAGAGTCCCTTGACAAATGTGATATGGAGGAAAGAGCTTTGGAGTCTTATGGCTCCTCCTCCCACTAACATCATTAGGTATGTGGCCTTGAGATTGAGTAAGCTCTGGTTATGAGATTAAATGGGATAATGTCTATGAAAGTGGTTGGTACGTAGTTCTTGGTAAGTGCTAGTTCTCTTCCCAAGCATTTTCGCTTAGGTTGTGGAGGCAGTGATGCACCATCCAGGGCCACCTTTAGGAATGAACTAAATCCTACAGTCATTGGGAGTACCACCAGCAAGAAGCCCTCAGCTGTCAGTTCCTTTAGGAGTTCCTTGAATAAAAGGAGCTCTTTGCCTTCCCCAGGGCACCTGTATCAAGATGGTAGAAAAAAACTACCAAGACTAATCAAGATGGTAGTATAAAAGCCCCAGCCTCCTTACCCCAATTTAGGACAATGCTGAAGGGCCATCCAGCTTTAAAGTTTCCTGTGGGGTTCCCTGGGCCAACCTTGAGAGTTCATCACATCCACCTTCTCCCCTTGCCCTATCATGCTTCCTTCCCCTCCTTTCCATGGTATTGATCCCAAGTGCCCTTTCCCAGACCCTCTGGCATGCTGATCTCACTCCAGGGTCAGTTTATCCATTTTGTTTATTCCAGGGAAGCTGACAGCTCTGCTGATTGTCTTTATTGTCTCTGTGGGTTTTTTATTTTATTTTATTTATTTATTTGAGAGAGAGAAAGAGTGAGAGAGAGAGAGAGCACAAGAGAGGGTAGTATCAGAGGGAGAAGCAGACTCCCCCACTGAGCAGGGAGCCCAGTGCTGTACTTGATCCCAGGACTCTGGGATCATGACCTGAGCCAAAGGCAGTTGCTCAACCAACTGAGCCACCCAGGTGCCAATGGGTTTTTTAAAATTCACCTTCTCTAGTAATCTCTACACCCAGTGTAGGGCTCCAACTCATGACCCCTGAGATCAAGAGTTCCATGCTCTTCCAACTGAGCCAGCCAGGTGCCCTGGTGTGTGTGGTTTTTTCAATGTGAGAATATACAAAAATTTCTGCAGGTAAGTTTTTATGCTGTGTAGGACCTCTTTTTTTTTTTTTTAAGATTTTATTTATTTATTTGATAGACAGAGATCACAAGTAGGCAGAGAGGCAGAGAGAGGAGGAGGAAGCAGGCTGTCCGCAGAGCAGAGAGCCCGATGCGGGGCTTGATCCCACGACCCTGGGATCATGACCCGAGCCGAAGGCAGCGGCTTTAACCCGCTGAGCCACCCAGGCGCCCCTCTTTTTTTTTTTTTTTTAAGATTTTATTTATTTGACACAGAGATCACAAGTAGGCAGAGAGGCAGGCAGAGAGAGGGCGTGGGGGAGCAGAGAACCTGACTCAGGACTCGACCCCAGGACCCTGAGATCATGACCTGAGCCGAAGGCAGAGGCTTAACCCTCTGAGCCACCCAGGTGTCCCTATGTAAGACTTCTTAAGAATGACTGAAACATACTATGTTTGCTAGTATAATTATTTCATAAAGTACAAAAATGTGTCAAACAGCTAAATTTACATTTCTAACGGAAATTTAATTTCTGTAAAACATGACAATAGGTTTTTAAGTGGATACACATTTATCAAACATTTTGATTTCTTATGGGCTTTTTATTGATGTGTAACTTACACAACATAAAAATCACCCTTTAATAGGGTGGTTTTTAGTATATTCACGGGGTTATGCAGCCATCATCACTATCTAATTCCAGAACATTTCATCACTCCATAAAGAAACCCCATACTTATTAGCAGTTATTCCCCAATCCTTCCTTCCCTCAGTCCCTGGTAACCACTAATCTATTTTGGTCACTATGGATTTGTCTGTTCTGGACATTTCACATAAACAGATTCATACAGTACATGGCTTTAAAAATGTTTTTATTTTTAAGTAATCTCTACACCCAACATGGGGCCTGAACCTACAACAGTGAGATCGAGAGTCACATGCTCCACCCACTGAGCCTGCCAGGTGCCTCTAATATGTGGCTTTTTTTGCCTGGCTTCTTTCACTTCACATAATGCTTTCAAGGTTCATTCACGATGGAGCATGTATTAGTACTTCATTGTTATTTATGGCTGAATAATATTCCATTGTACTGATGGATATACCTTATTTTGGTTTTCCATTCATCCACTGATGGACATTTGTGTTTACATTTTTTGGCTATTATGAATAATGCTGTTATGGATATTTATGTACCAGATTTTTGGGTGGGCATATGTTTTCAGGTCTCTTAGGTATATATCAAGGAGTAAAATTTGAGTCATCTGGTAACTCTATGTTTAATACTTTGAGATACTCTCAAACTTTTCCAATGTGGCTGTACCATTTTATAATCCCACTGGCGGTATAAGGATTCTAATCTCTCTACGTTCTTGTCGACACTGATATTTTTTTTTCCAAGATTTTATCCATTTATTTGACAGACAGAGATCACAATTAGGCAGAGAGGCAGGCAGAGAGAGAGGAGGAAGCAGGCTCCCCACCGGGCAGAGAGCCCGAAGCAGGGCTTGATCCCAGGACCCTGGAATCATGACCTGAGCCGAAAGCAGAGGCCTTAACCCACTGAGCCACCCAGGTGCCCCAACACTGATATTTTTTAAAAATTTCTTTAAAACTATCCCTCTTTTTTTAAATTTTTAATTTTTTATTAACATATAATGTATTATTTGCCCCAGGGGTACAAGTCTGTGAATCATCAGGCTTACATACTTCACAGCACTCACCATAGCACATACCCTCCCCAATGTCTATAACCCCACCACCCTCTCCCTTCTCCCCTCCCCCTGGCAACCCTCAGTTTGTTTTGTGAGATTAAGAGTCTCTTATGGTTTGTCTCCCTCCCAACCCCATCTTGTTTCATTTTTTCCTTCCCTGCCCTCCAAACACCCCACATTGCCTCTCAAATTCCTCATATCAGGGAGATCATATGATAATTGTCTTTCTCTGATTGACTTATTTCGCTAATATAATACTCTCTAGTTCCATCTACGTCATTGCAAATGGCAAGATTTCATTTCTTTTGATGGCTGCATAATATATATGTGTGTGTGTATATATGTATATATATGTGTGTATATACACATGTATACATATATATGTGTATATGTGTGTGTGTGTGTATATATATATATGTATATATATATACACATACATACACACCACATCTTCTTTATCCATTCATCTGTTGATGGACATCTAGGTTCTTTCCATAGTTTGGCTATTGTGGACATTGCTGCTATAAACATTCGGGTGTATGTGCCCCTTCAGATCACTACATTTGTATTTAGGGTAAATACCCAGTAGTGTGATTGCTGGGTCGTAGGGTAGCTCTATTTACAACTTTTTAAGGAACCTCCATACTGTTTTCTAGAGTGGCTGCCCCAGCTTGCATTTCCACCAACAGTGTAGGAGGGTTCCCCTTTCTCCGCATCTTTGCGGGCATCTGTTGTTCCCTGACTTGTTAATTTTAGCCGTTCTGACTGGTGTAAGATTGTATCTCATTGTGGTTTTGATTTGTATTTCCCTGGTGCTGAGTGATGTGGTGTGGAGCACTTTTTCATGTGTCTGTTGGCCATCTGGATGTCTTCTTTGCAGAAATGTCTGTTCATGTTCTCTGCCCATTTTTTGATTGGATTATTTGTTCTTTGGGTGTTGAGTTTGATAAGTTCTTTATAGATTTTGGATACTAGCCCTTTACCTAATATGTCACTTGCAAATATCTTCTTCCATTCTGTCAATTGTCTTTTGGTTTTATTGACTGTTTCCTTTGCTGTGCAAAAGCTTTTTGATCTTGATGAAGTCCCAATAGTTCATTTTTGCCCTTGCTTCCCTTGCCTTTGGCGATGTTTCTAGGAAGAAGTTGCTGCGGCTGAGGTGGAAGAGGTTGCTGCTTGTGTTCTTCTCAAGGATTTTGATGGATTCCTTTCTCACACTGAGGTCCTTCATCCATTTTGAGTCTATTTTTGTGTGTGGTATAAGGAAATGGTCCAATTTCATTCTTCTGCTTGTGGCTGTCCAGTGTTCCCAACACCTTTTGTTGAAGAGACTGTCTTTTTTCCATTGGACATTCTTTCCTGCTTTGTCAAAGATTAGTTGACCATAGAGTTGAGAGTCTATTTCTGGGCTCTCTATTCTGTCCCATTGATCTATGTCAACACTGATTATTGTCTACCTTTAAAAAAATATTCTATTTATTTATTTATTTATTTATTTTTTAATTTTTTATTTATTTGAGAGTGAGATCATGAGCTGGGGGTGGGGAGGGGCAGAGGGAGAGAGAGAAGCAGACTCCCTGCTGAGTGGGGAGCCCAACTCAGGGCTTGATCCCAGGACCCTGAGATCATGACCTGAGCTGAAGGTGTTGCTTAACCAACTGAGCCCCTCAGGTTCCCCTATCTACCTCCCCCTGCCCTTTTAAAGTTTTATTTATTTATTTATTTATTTATTTATTTATTTGACAGCAGGAGAAGGAGACTGCTCAGGGAAGGTTGAAGGGGCAAAGGGAGAGAGAGAGAATCTCAAGCAGGCTTTCCACTGAGCATGGAGCTGATATGGGGCTCAATGTGGGGCTGGATCTCATGACCATAAGATCATGACCTGAGCTGAAATCAAGAGTCAGAGGCTTAACTGACTGAGCCACCCAGATGCCCCTATTGTCTATCTTTTTTATTTTAGCTGTCCTAGGGAATGTGAAGTGGTATCTTATGTGTTTTTTTTATTTGCATGTCCCTAATATTAGTGTTGTCAAGCATCTTTTCATGTGCTTATCGACCATTCTTTGGAGAAGTTTCTGTTCAGATCCTTTGTCCATTTTTCAATTGGGTTGTCTTTTAGTTGAGTTTAGGAGTTCTTTATATATTCATGATATATTAATATATATTCATGCTATCCTCAGATACATGCTTTGCAAATATTTTCTCCAATTCTGTAGGTTGTCTTTTTACTTTCTTTTTCTCAAGAGTTTGTTTATTTGAGAGAGAGAGAGAGTGAATGGGAGAGAGAAAGAGCACAGCTTGGGGGAGGAGCAGAGGAAGAAAGAGAAGCAGACTCCTTGTTGAGCAGGCAGCCCGACATGGGGCTCAATCCCAGGACTCTGGGATCATGACCTGAGCTGAAGTCAGATGCTTAATGACTGAGCCACCCAGGTGCCCCTTCTTTTTACTTTCTTGATGACATTCCTGGATGCACACGTTTTAAATTTTGATGAGATCCAATTTATCTGTTTTTACCTTTTGTTACTTGTGCTTTTGGTGTCATATCTAAGAATCTCTTGCCAAAGCTAAGGTCATGAATATTCATCTCTGTTTCTTGTAATAGTCTTATGGTTTTCAAACTTATATTTAGGGCAGTGATCCATTTGGGGTTTATTTTTATATATAGGTCTGAGGTTGAAGTCCAACTTGTGGAAATCCAGTTTTCCAAGCACCATTTGTTAAGACTATTTCTGCATTGAATGTACTTGACATCCTTGTCAAAACTTCAGTGAACACAGATAAAGGGGTTCCTACCTCTTTTTAATGAGGTATCTTTACTGATTTTTTTTTTTTTAAGATTTTATTTATTTACTTGTTGTAGAGAGAGTGGGAGCGAGCACAGGCAGAGGCAGAGGGAGAAGCAGGCTCCCTGCTGAGCAAGGAGCCCGATGTGGGACTCGATCCCAGGATGCTGGGATCATGACCTGAGCCGAAGGCAGCTGCTTAACCAGCTGAGCCACCCAGGCGTCCCTTTACTGATGTTTTTAATTTCATTGTTAATTTAAATTAAATTGTTAATTGTTCATTTGGAGTTTGTATTTATCCAAGGATCCCTTAAGTCTATGAGACTTTGTACATGTTCTTTTTACACTAAAAGAATTAAATACGACTGTAAGTTTTTCCTTGAGAGAGACTTTTCAGGTTAATCTGTAACTTCACAGATATATAAACCAGGAGCCTGACCTCTTTTACCTGCCCAGGTCCCTTTGCCTTTACGCCAATAAAATTATCCAAGGCCAAGTTCAAAGGCAATTTTATTACCTAAAAAGTTGCCAATGCTTAACGTCAATAATATATTATTATTTCTTTATTTTTTATTCTAAAAGTAATAAAGTCATATTCTAGAACATTTTGATAATAGAGATAAGAAGAAAAAAATCCATAATTTCACACAAAAACCATTAGCAGTTTTCATCATCTCTCATTTTATTTTATTATTATTATTATTATTAATTTCTCTCTTTCAGACTTAGTACAGATTCCACTTAAACCAGGGAGTCTGTGAATTTAGATAGTATACTGGATTGAATAGTGTCCTCCCTCGTCATGTCTTCCTAGAACCTATGAATTTGGAAATGAGGTTTTTGCAGATATAATTAAGATGAGATCATACTGGATTTGAGTGGGCCCTAAATCCATTATGACTGATGTTCTTATAGATAGAGGGAAATTTGGGTACAAAGATGCACAGGGAAAGCATCATGTGATAAGATTGGAGTGATGCAGCTGGAAGTCGAGGATTGGGAGCAACCCTCAGAAACTAGGAAAGGGACCTGGAACAGATTCACACCCAGAACCTGCAGAAGGAACCAGTCCTGATGACATCTTAATGTCAGACTTCTAGCCTCCAGAACGGTAAGAAAATAAGTTTCTATTGTTTAAGCTACCCAGTATGTGGTATTTTGGCAATCCTAGCAAGCTAATACACCAAGAAAACTAATAGAGATAGGGAAAAAAGTACCATTATTTTCACAATCCCCTAAGTGAAATTTAGCGTTTCCATCAATATTTTTGTTTGTTGGGTTGCTGTGTTTGTAAACTTATATCCTGAAAGATAATGTACTGCTTTAGGACTAAGAGATCCTCACTCTTACCGTTGCCCACCAAAGGGCAGAAGAATGGCAGCAGGTTAAAAAAAAAAGAGAAAGAATAACAAAATCCTGTTAAAAAATACTAACAATGGGGCACCTGGGTGGCTCAGTTGTATGCGTCTGCCTTTGGCTCAGGTCATGATCCCAGGGTCCTGGGATTGAGCCCCTGTGTCGGGCTCCCTGCTCAACAGGGAGTCTGCTTCTCTCTCTGTCTCTGTCTCTCCCCACTGCTTATACATACACACACTCTCTCAAATAAGTAAATAAAATCCTTAAAAAAAATAAAATAGTAATGTGTCCAAGATATGTTGTACAGAAGAACAAAAGCTACCTGTTGTATACACTCTTTATAATCCCATCTATGTAAGAAGCTAAGATAGAATACCTGCACACATCTGTAAATACATAGAAAAAGGTCTGGATGAACAGATATCAAACCATTAACAGTCTTTTGGGCTGGGGAGTAGAATTGGGAGGCAAGTGAATGGGAGAGTTTCACTTTTTCTATATGTTCTTCTATGTACAGAAGAGTTTACAGTAACGATGTATTCATCATTTTAGAAATTAGAATTTGATTTAAAGATTTTTATTTATTTATTTGACAGAGAGAGAGAGATCACAAGTAGGCAGAAAGGCAGACAGACAGAGGGGGGAAGCAGGCTCCCTGCTGAGCAGAGAGCCTGATATGGGGCTTGATTCCAGGACCCTGAGATCAAGACCTGAGGTGAAGGCAGAGGCTTAACCCATTGAGCCACCCAGGCACCCCTAGAATTTGATTTAAAGACTCAAAATCATTACTCATGGCTATTGGGCCAATCTTGGGACTGTTACAACATTATGTATTATTATCTTATTTCACTGTCTCCCACCTAAGTAGAAGGCATTTCTTTTTTTTTTTTTTTTAAGATTTTATTTATTTATTAGAGAGAGAGAGAGCACGAGCACAGGCAGACAGAGAGGCAGGCAGAGGCAGAGGGAGAAGCAGGCTCCCTGCCGAGCAAGGAGCCCAATGTGGGACTCGATCCCAGGATGCTGGGATCATGACCTGAGCCGAAGGCAGCCGCCCAACCAACTGAGCCACCCAGGCGTCCCTAGAAGGCATTTCTTAAACATCTATTCTGTGTAGACAATATCTCACATTTGTATTGAGACCATAACTGTATGGTTTGCATCTGTTTCTTACAACTCTAGAGATAGTATATTGATTAGGATTTTACTGGCTTTGGGCAACAACCCCAATTTAATCTATTTTAAGCAGACTGAGCATTTGGTAGAACAGTATTTCTTAAAATGATTAATGTTCGTTCCACCTTTTGATTTTGTTCATCCTGTTTTACACAGAAAAACCCTCCTCCTCAATGATGACATGTTATTCTTATCAGAAGTTACTTCAATACATAAATTATTTATAACCTTCTTTTGCTTCTAGTGCTTATAAGATAAAATCAGAATAAACTTATAAATTAAGTAACCATAAACTCAAAACAGTTGCTAAGCTACAATCACCAATGTTGGGGAAAAGTAGAAAAAATATGGCCCAGTTTAGGTTCTTTAATTAATCTCCTAGTATGATGTATTTTCAGTAGTATTAACACATACAGCAAGTGCCTGTACATATAAGCTTACCACACCAAAAATGCAAAATGATATTAATTAATAGTTTCAAGGTTTGTTTACTTGTTTGCGATTATCAGACTTAATACTTTATAAATCTTTGCCAGAGAGTGTTCTCCTAAAGTCAATTTAATGAGATATCTCTTAATATTTTCATAAAACTGTTTTGTTCCCTTATAATTAACTTAGTGTCACTTTAATCTGAATCAAATGTATATATAACAATTATTGCTAGAATTGGTAACAGGAAATCATATCTGGACTTCAAGTTCAATATCGCAGATGTTAGAAAAAAATGTCGGGGCGTCTGGATGGCTCAGTGGGTTAAAGCCTCTGCCTTCGGCTCAGGTCATGATCCCAGGGTCCTGGGATCGAGCCCCATGTGGGGCTCTCTGCTCAGTGGGGAGCCTGCTTCTCCTTCTCTCTCTCTGTCTGCCTCCCTCTCTGCCTACTTGTGATCCCTGTCTGTCAAATAAATAAATAAATAAAATATTAAAAAAAAAAAAAGAAAAGAAAAAAATGTCGAGTTTTAGCCCAGACCTTTGTATTAGATTATTAAAGGAAATAAGTAAACGTTCAAGTGACTCATTCACATAACTTTAAAAATGAATGACCATAAAAAAGGTGGGGGACAACGCCTGGGTGGCTCAGTTATGTATCCAACTCATGATTTCAGTTCAGGTCATGATCTCAGTATCCTGAGATCGAGCCCCTGGGAGCCTGCTGAAGATTCTCTCTTTCTCCCTCTGCCCCTATCCCTGCCAAAATAAATAAAAATAAAAATAATTGACCATTATTTAGTTTTCTTTAGAAACTTCGATTTCTTATTGGACTTGGAACATGAAAACCACTGTGAAACTGGCTTTTACATTGCTTGCCATGATGTCACGTAGCCTTCATTTGACACAAATGCATATTCACCTGTCATGGCAGCCCTTGTCCTCTTTTCATTAGCTTGCAAGAACTAACGTAATATATTACTGCATCTCATAATGTCATTTTCCTGATGTCAAGTGTAAAATAAACTTATTAAATAACAATACATTTTAATTCTGTTTCAGTCTTTCAGTTATAAGGGGCTTTTTTTTAGGTTTATTTATTTGTACTTTTATTTTTTGAAGATTTTATTTATTTATTTGAGAGAGAGAGAGAGCATGAGCTGGGGGACAGGCAGATGGTGGGGGAAGACTCCTTGCTGAGCAGGGAGTCTGATTTGGGGCTCGATCCCTGGATCCTGGGATCATGACCTGAGCCAAATTCAGAGGTCTTAACTGACTGAGCCATCCAGGCGCCCCTATTTGTACTTTTTAACCTACGTGTTACATCCAATATGGGGCATGAACTCACGACCCCAAGATCAAGAGTTGACTGAGCTAGCCAGGTGCCCCAAGAGCATTGTCTTTATAATTGGTGATTCTAAGACTACATGGTTTACTGCTAGAACAATATTACATTTAATCATAGCCTAAACAAGAATTCCAATCTTTTGTGATACTCCTCTCAAATATGCATAATGTGACATGACAGATCTTTAGTGTGGCAGGTAGAGGATACCTGGGAGCAGAGGTCTTTTTCCTGAGGCTGCTGCCTGTAGCAGGTTCACCCATGGCCATAGATAGCCTCCCATAGAAATCCTCAACCCTGGGCGCTTGGGTGGCATGGTTGGTCTTGGTCAGTTAAGCATCTGCCTTTGGCTCAGGTCGTGATCATAGAGTCCTGGGATTGGACTTTAGTTTTCTTTTCCCTCTGCCTCTCCCTACTGCTTATGTGTGTGTGTGAGTGTGTGCACGTGCATGCCTGCTTTCTTTCTTTCTCTCAAATAAATAAATAAAATCTTAAAAAAAAAAAAAGAAGAAATCCTCAACCCAGTTCACTGGAATGATCTTTGAAAAGATTAATCTGATCATGTCACCTCTTTTCTTAAAGACTTCAAGGACTCCTCACTCCATTAAGATTCAAACTAAGCTCCTTAACAAAGTTTGCCTTTTCAGTGTCCCCTCAAGCAGAATTGTTTAACTCCTTCCCTATTCCAGAATGAAATCTTGGTTTTACATTTGTAAAGCCCAAGGTCTTTTTTCCAAATGTCAAAGGCAAATTCAGGCTTTTATATTTAGAGCTACACAAAGAAACATGGAAGCTTTGAAGCGCGCGCACACGTGTGTGTGTGTGTGTGTGTGTGTGTGTGTTGTGTGTTTAAATGGGCATGGGGTAGGAGCAAAGAGTTGCCTTCAGAATTTCCATATCAATTTCTTTTTTTTGTTTTTTAAGATTTATTTATTTATTTGACCGAGAGAGAGACAGTGAGAGAGAGAACACAAGCAGGAGGAGTGGGAGAGGGAGAAGCAGGCTTCCTACCAAGCAGGGAGCCCCATGAGGGGCTCGTCCTAGGACCCTGGGATCATGATCTGAGCGGAAGGCAGACGCCCACTGACTGAGCCACCCAGGCGCCCCTCCATATCAATTTCTTTTTTTTTTTTTAAAGATTTTTATTTATTTATTTGATAGACAGAGATCACAAGTAGGCAGAGAGGCAGGCAGAGAGAGGGAGGGAGAAGCAGGCTCCCCGCTGAGCAGAGAGCACCTTGTGGGGCTAGATCTCAGGACCCTGGGATCATGACCTGAGCCGAAGGCAGAGGCTTTAACCCACTGAGCCACCCAGGCGCCCCTCCATATCAATTTCTTAGAGTTGGAGTTCCTTTGGTAAACACTTTGGTCACCTACCCTTATGTTGATCAAATGCCTGCCTAAACATTGTGAGGGGGGAGCTTAACATTTGTATAATGCTTCAGAGCAGGCCCTTTCCAACTTGAATACCTAGAGACAGGCTTTTCAAGACCTTCCTGGATCCCTTTGTCCTCTCACCCCCTTTTCTTCTTTTCTTTTTTTAAGATTTTATTCATTTATTTGACAAGACAGAGATCACAAGTAGGCAGAGAAGCAGGCAGAGAGGGGGGGAAGCAAGCTCCCTGCTGAGAAGAGAGCCTGATGTGGGGCTCAATCCCAGGACCCTGGGACCACAACCTTAGCCCAAGGCAGAGGCTTTAACCCACTGAGCCACCCAGGTGCCTCTTTCTCTTGCACTTTTATACTTTCATTCTTCTTTCAGGAAATACTGGTCATGTCCCACTGAACTGATTTCATGACTTAATGTTTTGTTTTGTTTTAATATTTTATTTATTTATTTGATAGACAGAGATCACAAGTAGGCAGAGAGGCAGAGAGAGAGAAGAGGAAGCAGGCTGTCCGCAGAGCAGAGAGCCCGATGCCGGGCTCGATCCCACGACCCTGGGATCATGACCCGAGGTGAAGGCAATGGCTTTAACCCGCTGAGCCACCCAGGCGCCCCACATGACTTAATGTTTTAAAAATACTATGGTAGGGGCACCTGGGTGGCTCAGTAGGTTAAAGCCTCTGCCTTTGGCTCAGGTCATGATCCCAGAGTCCTGGGATCGAGCTCCACATTGGGCTCTGTGTTCAGCAGGGAGCCTGCTTCTTCCTCTCTCTCTGCCTGCCTCTCCACCTACTTGTGATCTCTCTCTCTCTCTCTGTCAAATAAATAAATAAAATAAAATCTTAAAAAAAAAAAATACCATGGTAGGTTAATCTTCCTATTAATAAAGATGATATACATAAAAGTTCCTAGTTCACAAAGTGTGATCAGTAAATGTGAGCCTTCTTCCTTCTTTTCCTTGGGCAGCCAAATTTAACCTTAGCTATATTTTATTTATTGTGTTTCTATGACAGCTGTGTGTGTAATACTTACGTGTGTAATGCTTATATGTAGAGATGCTTGTAATTTTTGTAAATTAAGTAAACTAAGGATTAATTAGTTTGGGCTTCTGAATATCAATGCTGATTTGATCTGGGCTAATGACAAGCGGTTAGTCACCCTTGACTATTCACCAAGGAATTTATATGATTTATATGATTCTGGGTCATATTTAATCTGCAACAAACTAACAAACAGTCCAAGAAGTAAACCTTTTTAAAGGATTATTCTACATTGATTGCTAATGTGAGAATATGATGTTACATTTACATAAAACATTATACTTTTCCATGTACTTTATTTTTTTTTAAGTAGGCTCCACACCACACATGGGGCTCGAACTCAGGACCTCGAGATCAGGAGTCACATGCTCCACTGACATCGCCAGCCAGGCACCCTTACGTGTACTTTCACATATACTATTTTATTGGTCTCCCACGATAACTCACATGCTGTTAAAAAGGAAGATACTACTGCCATTTTGCATGTGATAAAATTGGGTGGGGAACAGAGGACTACACTTGTGTTCTCCACTCTGGCTGTAAATTAGAATAACTCAGGGTACGTTAAAAAATACGGCCAAGTGCCTGTGCTCCAGGGATTCTGATCCAAATGGTCTGTATGGAAACTGAACATCAATGTTTTCTGTAACAGCTTCAGGCAAGTCCAGTGTGTAGTCAGGGTTCAGAGGCACTGGGTTACACAGTGCTGAGTTTAAGATGTCAGTATGATAAATACTACTAGATTTCCTGACGTAGTATGTACTTTTTACCCCTCCCCAATCCTCTGCTCTCTAACTGCAGCCAAAGTTGTAATTATAGAAGTTCTGCAGGAAAACAATCCTGGCAATTTGTTTGAATCATTGTTAGTGTTCACCATTTATAAAACAGTTTCCTGGAAAATACTGCCAATGCAGACTTCTTACTAATTCCAACTGACCTGTTTTCCAAGTTAACTGGAAAGCTGCAAGCTCTAACTGCTTATGAGGCTATTTTCATGAGTAAGCCTCAAGGAGGGTAGAGATGGTCCTGCTATCTGGAGGTGTTAAGATAGTCCTTAAGTATTTAATTAGGCATAATTTAAAAAATAAAGGGATTTTTAAAAATCTTGATATCATTGTCATACCTAACAAATATGATGTTATTTCCCCAATATCCTCTAGTAGCCATTCCAAATTTCAAAATTTTCCCAGTTGTCCCCAGATTGTCTTTTAAGGTTGATTTGTTCAGGAGGATCCCACATATTTTGCTATACTTCCCCTTTAATTTAGCACTGTTCTTTTGAGAACATTTTGAAAAACCCTGTTACAAGGGAAAAATTAAAATATATGCAAAAGAGAGAATAGTGCCATGAACTCCAATTCCCATCACCCATCTACGTGAAGCATTAACTCCAGGCCATCCTTCTCCATCTACATTCTCATTGTGTCTCCCATGCCTCTCTGCCTGGATGATATATTTTTTTTAAGGTTTTATTTATTTATTTGACAGAGAGATCACAAGTAGGCGGAAAGGCAGGCAAAGAGAGAGGGGGAAGCAGGCTCCCTGCTGAGCAGAGAGCCTGATGCGGGCTCGATCCTAGGACCCTGGGATCATGACCTGAGCTGAAGGCAGAGGCTTAACCCACTGAGCCACCCAGGAGCCCCTGCCTGGATGATTTTGAAGCAAAGCACAGACATCATAGTCTTTTACCTATAAATATTTCAGTATCGGGATGCCTGGGTGGCTCAGTTTGTTGAGCAGTTGCCTTCGGCTCAGGTCATGATCCCAGCGTCCTGGGATCGAGTCCCACATCGGGCTCCTTGCTCGCCAGGGAGCCTGCTTCTCCCTCCGCCTCTGCCTGCCTCTCTGTCTGCCTGTGCTCGCGCTCTCTCTCTCTAACTAATACATAAATAAAACCTTAAAAAAAAAATTTCAGTATCTTTTCTCTAAAAGATGGCTTTTAAAAACCATATTTAACTATATATTAAAAAATACATATATACATGCATAATACCTTAAAAATTTAATAATGATTCCCAAATATAATCCAACATCCAATCAAATTTTCCCATTAAAAAATTGTTGACTTATCCTAACCAAAATGCAAACAAGGCCCACACCCTGCTTTTGGTTGATATATTTCTTAAAACTCTATTAATCTCTGGGTTCCTTTCCCCTCTTCTTGAAAGATCAAGTTGAATAAAATAGGCTATTTGTTCTATAGAGTTATCCACATTCTATAGTTTGCAGATTATATCCCCAAGATATTATTTAACATATTCTCTGTCTCTTGTATTTCCTGTAAACTGATAGAGCTACAGGTTTGACTTTATTTGGATTCATTTTTTTGGCAAGAATACTTCACTGATGATTGTACTTGTCAGCACACACATACTGCCTGCTTGTTCCTTTTTATCATTGCCTCTATTATTTTGTTAGGGGTCACCACCTGCCCATTGTGTTTTTGTGTTAATCCATTTTGTTTTTCATGACATTGACTTATTGATGAAATCAGACTAAACATGGCAACGTTTGTCTCCCTGGATTTGTTTGATTGTTTTACATGTCACGTGACTGATCCTTTGTGCCCTGAAAGTTCCTGTAAACTGGACGCGGGAGTTTAAATCTTGATTAGATTCCAGTGAATGTTTTTGGTATGATGACTTGATAGGTGGTATCAGGTACTTCATATTATGTTATGTTAGCATGTACATATTGTCAGGCACACTTATTTGTTAAAATTTTTTTTAAGATTTTATTTATTTGACAGCCAGAGATCACAAGTAGGCAGAGAAGCAGGCAGAGAGAGAGGAGGAAGCAGGCTCCCTGCTGAGCAGAGAGCCTGATTCGGGCTCCTGGACCCTGGGATCCCAGGACTCCCAGATCATGACCTGAGCCAAAGGCAGAGGCTTTAACCCACTGAGCCACCCAGGCGCCCCAATTTTTTTTAAAAAAGTAATCGCTACATCCAGTGTGAGGCTCCAACTCACGCCTCCAAGATCAAGAGTCACATGCTCTATGACTGAGCCAGCCAGGTGTGCCTGCACACACTTAATTATTTACTTATTTTTAAAGATTTATTTAGGGGCACCTGGGTGGTTCAGTCAGTTAAGTGTCACCAGGGGTCTTGGGATCAAACCTCTCATCTGGGCTCCCTGCTCAGCAGGAGCCTGCTTCTCCCTCTCCCTCTGCCTGCAACTCCCCCCTGCTTGTGTGCTTGCTCTCTCTGTCAAATAAATAAATAAAAATCTTTTTTAAAAATAAAGATTTATTTGTTTATTTGAGAGAAAGAGAGAGTGGGGTGGGGGGCTTGGGAGGGGCAGAGAGACATGGAGAGATAGAATCTCGAGCAGACTCTCCGCTGAGTGTGGAGCCCAATGTGGGGCTGGATCTCATGACCCTTAGCTGAAATCAAGAAACAGAGGCTCAGCCCACTGAGTCACCTAGGTATCCCTGCACCCATTTATTATGAAGACCCCTTAGCAAATGTCAATACCCATCAAAGTGTACTTGTATTCCACATTAAAAAGTTTTGGTGGTAACCTGTTTAGAAGGTTTCTAAAATAATTTAATAATTTTAAATTTAGTTAGCAACAAAAGTTTCATTTTGTTTCTAGAATTAAAAGTAATTTATTACATACATATCATATGTGTATTGTAGATACTATATAACTACATGAGATGGTTTTCAGCTGATTGGTTAATTTAATCTTATTTTGTAGACTTTTTAAAAAAAGATTTTATTTGCTTATTTATTTGAGAGACAGAGAGAGAGAGAGTGTGAGCAGGGGGAGGAGCAGAGGGAGAGGGAGAAGCACACTCCATGCTGAGCACAGAGCCTGAATCCAGGCTCCACCCTGAGATCATGACCTGAACCCAAATCAAGAGTCTGACGCTCAACCAACTACGTCATCCAGGCGCCCCTTTTCCTTTTTATTATGAAGAATTTAAAAAATTTACAAAGGTAGACAGAACAGTGTAATGAACTGTTCTTATGTCCTCATCATCCAGCTTCAGCTTATGGTTAAATGTGTTTCATCTAGTTCCCCATTCATTTCTCCTTTCCCATATTATTTTAAATCTTTTAATTGAGATATAATCCATATAAAATCCACCCTTTTCGAGTGTCCAATGCAGTGATTTTTAATAATGAAGTTGTGCAACCATTCCTATTCAATGATTTTTAGTATATTCATGGAGTTATACAACCATCACGTCTCTTTTTATCCTGTAGATTTTCCTTCCAAATATCTCTTTTTCCTTTGTAATTATTTGTTGAAGAAATTTGTTTATCCTGTAGAAATTCCATAGTCTGGATTTTGCTGTTTGCCTCACTGTAGTATTTTTTTTTAATATTCCTCTGTCCTCTGTATTTCCTATAAATTGGTAGTTAGATATAGATATCTGATGAGATTCAGGTTCAGTTTATTTCTTTTTAAATTTATTTATTTATTTTTTCAGGTTCAGTTTTTTCGACAAGACTACTTCATAGTTATGTTCTAGAGGTACATATATGTCATCTTTCATTTTATGACACTAGCAGTGAATGTTTAATGGGTTGACACATTTATTAGGGGTTGCAAAATGATGATATTGTATCATTATTTATTACTTGGAATACTCCTGTAAAAATAAAATTTCCTTCACCTACTATTTGGTTTACTCAATGGTACAGTTTCTTTAGAAAGATTAGCACTTATTGATTTTTGACTTTCATATTTTAGAGCCATTAACTTTTCCCCCCAGAGGTCTCAAACATTTTCATAAGCAGTGTGTGATAGTGCTTACCGGATAAAACACCTGCTGGGAGGGACTGCAAGTAGGAAAATAAGGAGGCGGGGCCAGTGGTGACATGAAATTTGACCAAAAGCACATGCATCCTCAGCTACTGCAGATTTTCTCTTTTTTTCCCTTGCATCACTTAAGGTTCTCCTATATAAAGGTTTACATTAAAAAAAAAAACAAAAAAAACGAAAAGAAAAGCCACCATATCTAAGAACCTTGAAAAGTTTTGGTTTTCTTGAAGAATACAACCGCTTTTCCCTTATCACTGATAAACATCTGTAAACTATCTGTATTTTCCTGCTTAGCACTGCGCCCAGTAAGTTCAAAGCCAAGTTTTCTGTTTAATTTTGGAATAGTATATCTGTATACCTGCATTTCCCCTTGATCTTTTGTACCTGTTTCTGTGTTCCTGTGTTAAAGGTGATTCAAATTTTCTACGAGCAAAAAAGTATTTGAACAAATCATTTTCATATAGCCATCAGTCATTTTTGAAAGTACCTTTTTCTTGGCAGTCTTCTCACTGCTAGGTGTTATTTTGAAAATCTTTACTAACGTAATAAGCCAGAAATGGTTTCTCATTGGGGTCTTCATTTGTATCTCTCTGATTACTGATGAGCTTGAACATTTTTCATGTTTATTAACCAGGTTTAAAATTGTTTGCTTAGGAGGTGGCTTATATTTAATTAGGGAGGAGCTCAGCCAGTCAATTCCAAGACAACATAAACCCAAGAATACCTCACACTTATATTTAAGCTTCGACTCCGCCTCTATTTTTTTCCTCCTCCAACAGAGCCCTTTGTGTATGTCAAGGGTCAGGGAGAGGATCTCAGTCTGCAAAGCCGGCGGAACACTGTATTGCCCCCAAATATGTGTATTATGTGCATATCGTATTTCTGCATTCGGTGTTTATGGAAAGAGTTCCTGAACCCTAACCGTGCCTGGAGGACCGGCTGTCTCGGGGACTCTTCCGGCCGGAGAGACCTCTCTCACTCGGCCTTCGATTGGCCCTCCTGATCCCGCAGGAGTCGCCGCGACGCGGGCCTGCTCCTCGCGGTTGATGCGTGTGTTGAGTGGCTGCTTCTGCCTTTCTCTCACCCCCCCCACTTTTTTTTTTTTAGCCATAGCTATGGTTACCACGTCTCTCCCCGCCTCCCTCCACTTACCAAGAAGGCGACTGCCCATTGGCTGCCTGTCACCAAGTAAGTCAGTCATTGGTCACTGGTGAGAACAGGGCGCTCCCCCTTCCCCTGTCTCCCGGGTCTCTCGAGGAGCCCAGGAAGGAGGCTCGGCTAGTGTCGCCGGGCCAGGGGCTGCTGGGACCCGGCTGCGGCAATCGTTAGCGGGTCATGTCGGCCGCCCAGGGCTGGGACAGGAACCGCCGGCGGGGAGGAGGTGCCGCTGGCAGTGGCGGCGGCGGCGGAGGTAGCGGGGCCGGCGGGGGCAGTGGGGGCAGTGGGGGTCGGGGGACTGGCCAGCTCAACCGCTTCGTGCAACTCTCCGGGCGGCCGCACCTGCCAGGTGAGTCGTGGGACAGGGTCCTGACAGGTTGCGGGCGCGGTGGGAAGGCGACTGCTACCTTTTCTTTTCTCCCTGGCTTGCTTTTCCTTGGGAGGAGGAAAGGCAGGCCCACGCATAGCAGAGGGATTGGGGCATAGAGAAAAGGAAGGGTATCTTTGAGGTCAGGGAGGGAGGAGGAACACAGCGAAAAGAAGTATTTTTGCTCTCTTGAAAGCTCTGTGCTGAGAGTTGTGTTTTCTTTTCAAAGGAGAGGCCGCTGTTTCATTGACATTCCCAAATGTTTCGCCTATTCTGTTCCCAGGCTCGTCCTCTCCCGCAGTTTGATCTTGTAAGAGAAAGACATTGGCGCCTAGCTGTGAGAAATTATTTTTAAAAGGGTGCTAGATTGAGGAGAGAAGAGGGAAGAGCATTCCAAAGGGTGCTTTTGTAAAAACCACTTCGAGTGTGTAAGAGTTAGGCATTCTGAGACAAGAAAGGAGGAGGAGGAAAGGCGCGGGGTGGGGTAGGGGGGGACGGGAGGGGGTGTTGGGATGTGGCTGGGAAACAGAGCCAAGAGAATTAGGAAAAACTAGTTAAATTATGAATATTTTGGAATGTCCAGAGCAGAATGGCGAGCGTGATCTGGATTTTAAGGGGGGAGAAAATGAAGATCAAGAATGTACTTAGTGACAAAATTATGCTGCCTTTACTGTATAAAAACAGCTGATTGAGAATTGGAAAAATGCACCCAGTGTGATTATTTTACGTTTTGGCCTACAGTTTCCTATCCTTCGGTTCCGATGCCTTAAAAAACAAAGACAAATCAAATCGGTGTGTGTGCAGACAATTTTAAAAAGATAACATTTGTAAGTTAAGTATAGTAGGGGGGAGTTAGGGAAGTAAATACTGCCCAGAATATCAAATATTATGTTGGGCAAGCTTATTTCTACCTTGAAGAGAACTATCAGGAATGATGTGTTAATCATTCACCATATTGTTTGTGAATAATGTTGAAGTTGATTTTATCAGGGATGTATTTGTTTAACCAATGAGTTTTGAGAACATGATGGTTTTTGAATACCTTTTACTACCATGACTGTACTTCCAAGTAGTCAAAAATTATTTGATTATTTTGAAGATAACAAAGGGAATTTTGCACAATTAATGAGACAGTCACTTATTTGTGATGAAGTTATTGATGTGTGTTAGAAATGCACTTAACCATTTATGTGTGCCATTAAAATTAACAATGAAGCAGTTTTAAATAGTCAAATATATAATATACTAGGAGTTGGGTTTGAGGTGATAGTTTCAAACTGGGTATTCTGGAATTGCTAAATATGTGATCTTTAAAAAGAGGGAAAAAAGGAGAAATCCTTTTTCTTACCCCCAAATGAATAGTAAAAACCTCTATTTTTGTATATTGGCAGATTTGAAGATAAATATCTTACCAAAGACTGTTACCAGTTTGCCCTCTACTACTACTTATATTTAGGTCTTTGATCTCAGATGGATTATACCATGGGCTGGGTATAGGCATTCCCAGGCTCCAAGAACCTGGTTGGTGCACTTCCTCACTGCCACCACCTGATGGCAGTGGAAGCCATGATTTCTGATAATGGGGCTTAGGTGTGGAGCGATTTCTGCATTTCCTTAGCACACAAGGCCAAGAACAGCCATTTGTCCAGAGATAAAGATAAACGTGTTTAAGGTGTGAAAATTCATGCGATGGGGTGATCAGCCTTTTCTTTTTACTTTCTTTTCCCCTTGATTGGCGCTTCATTCTTCCTCCCCAAATAGGTGGCCTCTGCCATTTATTCACTATCAGAATCGGGAACATCTGATAATCTCAATATATTTGGAATTCTTTTAGACCAATTCATTATTTTCCCTAGCATGACATTTTATGTCTCTCCCCCCTCTTGCTCCCCCGGAATGAAAGCTTGTATACTGAGGTGTTTAAAAAGGTTTTAGGTGACGGTGAGGGTTAGAAATATCTAGCCCCATTTTATGGCTGACCCTGAGATTAATTTTTTTTTTTTTTAAGTTTTTGTAGCTAACTTTCTCTCTCCATTGGACTTTAATCCTGTTTTCCTTTTTTCATCCTTCTCTACCAGGACTTCCAGATACTAAGCGTCCAGAACGCTTTCTTACTTTTTGCATACCCACTATCCAGTTCCTGGTGAAACAAAACAAAATAACCTGATCTTCCTGGAGTGTTGTCTCTCCTTCAGTGATAGCATCTTTATCCATGCAGTCAGGCAAGCTTGGGCATCTTCCTTAAATTGTCTTCTCCCTTGCATTTCAGATGTGATTAATCACCCAGTTCTGTTTATTTTATTTCTACTATAACTCCAGTCCAGTCTGCTATCATCTCTCACCTAGGTCTCCTGCAGTAGCTTTCTTTTTTTTTTGTTTATTTTTCCCCTGCAGTAGCTTTCTAAGCAGTTTTCCTGCTTCTACTCTTGCCCCCCAGTGCATACAGCACATTCATCTTCTGCAAGCACAGATCTGTTCTGAACTCTGCTTACAACCCTTTGCTAGCTCTTCGTTGCTTTTAGGGTAAGGCAGAAATCTTAAACACCACCTAAAAGGTACTGCATTGTCTGTCTAATTCTCAAGTTAATTCTACATCACATGGCTTGCTCTTTGATTGTTTTCTGTTTCATTAGACATATCATGCTCCCTTCTGCCACAGGGCCATTTCACATGCTATCCCATCATACAAGAACTCTCTTACTCCTCATTCTGTTCATTTATTTATTTATTTATTTATTTAGCTTCTCTTCCATTGGAACTTAGCTCAATCACACTGTGTTTTCAGGAAAGCCTTCTTGGACCTTCCCTGATTTATTCTCTTCTCCCTATACACACTCATAGTGCCATGTGGTTTGCCTTGGGGATACTTACCATTTATGTGTGATTCCTTGATATGCAGGATTTGATACTCTTGATACACACACTAATTATGTATGTATATGTACATGTGTACATATACACACATACATATTCTCAAATTCTAAATGAGTGCATTGGCATTATATGTAAGCAATTAGTTTCTTGTGAAATTGATTTATTAGTGGGTTCAATCCTCTACAGCCCCATTGACTCTGGACAAATGGATAAAATCAAATTCTTACACATAAAAATAGATTAGACTCTGCATTCATGGTGAGAGCACAAATGATATTTTGTGAAACCTTGCTTCTTATCTTTTTTGCTGTCTCCTAAAATGCAGTAGTGGTTATATGTTTGCCCCCTAGACCAAGAAATTCATAGCTTGTTGGTCCTGGATTTCTAACTCATAATCTGTATATGCTCAGTATAGAACAGGGAACATTTTTGTACAGTAAGTATGCAGAGGTAGAACTCAGGGGTAAGAAGATCCTGAGGATAATAGAACAAAAGTTACTATTGTAATTTCACTGTGCTAATTTGGTTAAATACAATGTATTACTTGGGATAACAGTTAACGTTTCAGCAAATGAAAACTGAAAAACTAACAAAGGAAAAATGTAACAACTGGTAAAGATGGGCAAAAATAGC
>RCUC01128459.1:0-10027 GCA_003697995.1 Taxidea taxus jeffersonii | reverse complement strand
TTCAGAGAGAAATTCCTCAAGTTAATTAGCCACCAGGGAAATGCAAATTCAGATCCCAGGCAGAGGCCGTGCTAGATATCCACCAGAATGGTTTAAAAAAAGAAAGAAAGAAAGAAAAGAACTGAGTGTCGGGGAGGGAGGACCTGGTGCTCTGATTTTGTCAGCGAGACTGTAAATTTGGAAATTTACAGTCTCTTTGGAAGAGAAACTTTGGAAAGCCATCTGGCAGTGTGTATCCAACAAAAATGCACTCGCGTGTTTACCAAAAGGCAAGTGCTGGAGTATTCACAGCAGCATTTTGTAGTACCCCGAACTGGAAACTGCCCGCGTGCCCCTTGCTGTTGAATAGATAGAGTATGCTTGATTCACGCGGAGGAGCACCAGGCAATGAAGAGAGTGAACGTAACATGGCTTGAGAGAAAGGAGCCCGCCACGAAAGAGGACAGATTCTCCCGCGAGTTTGACTGTATCGTAGCCAAACCTCTTTCTCGAGTGTGTAGACCAGCTCTGACTGACTTGAATGTCGTACCTTTTCCGCTTGCATCCTTCCCTGATTTCCTTTCTCACACCTCTGAAAAGAAGGCCTGGCACGTGCTTTCAGGCTCATATTCGCGGGGCCTCGTCTTCCATTAATTGAGAGGGGGGAGTGCAAAATGCAGAATCCTCTTTCTCTGCCCTTCTCAGCCCCGCCCGCCCCGGCTCTGGAAGGAGAGACCACAGTACCAGCCTCACAGGCCTGAAAAGCCCCGACTCTCACATGATCAAGCCATACGAAGTGTTGATCAGCATGGGGCTGCCCCACAAGTAGTTGGCTCTGCTCTCTGAGGTCCCATGCGCGGCATCTACGCGGCCGGTGTTTAGACAACACGGCGTGCCTAGCCTGGTGGGCCAGGCTGCCCTGCCGAGAGACTATGTGTTGGCCGGTGTGGGAGATAGAGATAGCTTTGCAGTTGGTCCATGTCCAGACCAGGGGGGGAAAGTGCGTGACCGGCCATCTGAGATGATATGGAAAAACCCATGTCATCTGTTCTCGGGGCTGAGCTCGGTTTTGCGTTCTGTACATACAGTGCCTGCCTTAGAGCACGGTTACGTGAGGCACTTGGCATGTACCTGGCTCCTGCCCTTCTCGCAGACCTAGGTAGGACAGCCTGATAAATTGAGATTTTTATCCTCTAAACTGAGTGCCTTCTCTTGGTAATACCACATCTGATATCCCCCATCTAGCCTAATGGGACCCCCCCCCACAGGCACCCGAAACCTAGAAACCCAAGGCCCTGCCTCAGTTCCTCTCCCTGACTGTCCTCCTGGATAGCCCTCCAGCCCCTTCCTCCCTCCATCCCCTCTACTGGTGAATCGCCCTGGTCACTCCGAGGCTGTCCCACTAGCTCCTTGCTGTGTCTCCCCATCCGTCCCCAGGCATCTGTCAGCCTGGCTTCTCCAGCTAGACCTGATGAGGTTCCTGCTGGAAACTTCAGCAGCTTCCCACTGCCTACAGGCTGCAGACCAAGCACCCCCGCCTCCCCTCGGCCTCACACCACATTCAGCCACTTACGTTTTTCTGGAATATACCAGCCTTTTTTTTTTAATATGCCACAGTACCTTTTCATGTGTGCTGCCTCAAATATTCCTCAGCTTTGTCCAAACAGCAAAGCTTTTCCCTATCCCGTTCAACTTCTTGATCTCACCACCTCTCCTGCAAAAACTGCTTTCCCCTGAGGGCTGGCACCGAGCCTTGTACCCATCTCTGTCCACATTTGTCACGCTGGAACAAAGCATCCAATTTCCCTGTCTGTGTCCCCTGCTTGACCAGTTGCTGAAGGAGGTGAGGGCATCCATCCTCTACCCCTAGCTCCTGCCTAGGGCTTGACCCCTAACGCGGCCCCCAAGAGTAATGGCATAAGTAATCGTAGCTCCACTGGTCCTAAGACCCTTGCTTTGGATCCCGATTCTCATGGGAGTATTATGAACCATGAATATTTTGAGATCCGTGTGTGAATATACTAGTGGAACTGCACAGTGAAGCTTGAGGATCCCGGTATCTTCAGCCCTCTTCTCCAAGGATCATGAAGTAAAAGGAGCTGCCTTGGTTTGGCTTCAGCTTTCTGTCTTCCTCACAGTGGCCCGAGGAGGCAGGTGCTCTCCCATTTTAAGAATAAGAAACCAGAGCTCAGCATGTTAAGTTACCCCTGTGAGGACACTCAGCTGGTAAGGCCTTTGGTTTGAGATCTGAGCAAAATCCCGTCTCACTCCAAAGCCTCCCCACCACCCCCAGTGATGTTTAAGCTCTTATGCTCATTTAACCTCACGAAGAATTTGGAAAAACTGTATGTTCCTAGCACACATTTTAAATAGACCTGTAAAAATTTTCATTTGAATTGATACACTTGGCTGAGCATAATAATCCCTGGCATGTTTTAAATATTGACATTTCACACTAAAACTGAACATCATTCTTTTAAAGGTCTCCAGTGAAATTCAAATGACATAATGACTCCCTCGTCTATTTAAAATATGTAAATAAGGTTTTTGAGGTCGGGCACGTTTTACTGTCCCTTCTTCTTCTCCTTGAACTTCTGTTTCTACTCCACCTCCTCCACGGATTTCTTTTCCTAATACGATATATTTTGTCATGAGTCATTTTATTACTCTACTGCAACACATTTAGTATTAAAGTTAAATTTAATTATTAAAAAAAATTTCCCTTGACTGCAAGCAAGGCATTTAAATGTTTCAGAATGTCTCCTCAGTAATTTTTTTTTAAACTAGAAATGCTTCTTCTAACAAGATGAAGAATTCATGTCTTTGTAGCTGGCTGTTACTTATTGCCAAAAGACTAAACGTCAATTCTAGTCTTAACTTTTCATTTTTGTAGATATAAGGAGTCAGAACTTTTGTTTACATAAGTAAGTGGGTGGAAATGGAAGTTTTGTTGAAAGTCACGCATGCAAATCTTTGCACTGCCTCTGCATTTATGTGCTAAAAAAAAATCATACAGCCATCTTCATCAAAAAAAAATATATACATATATATTTTTTTTAAGATTTTGTTTATTTGGGCGCCTGGGTGGTTCAGTGGGTTAAAGCCTCTGCTTTCGGCTCAGGTCATGATCTCAGGGTCCTGGGATCAAGCCCCGCATCCGGCTCTCTGCTCAGCAGGGAGCCTGCTTCCTCCTCTCTCTCTCTCTCTGCCTGCCTCTCTGCCTACTTGTGATCTCTCTCTCTCTGTGTCAAATAAATAAATAAAATCTTAAAAAAAAATAAATAAAAATAAATATCCTTTAAAAAAAAAGATTTTGTTTATTTATTTGTCAGATAGAGAGAGAGCACAGGGTGAGCACAGGCAGACAGAGAGGCAGGCAGAGACAGAGGGAGAAGCAGGCTCCCTGCTGAGCAAGGAGCCCGATGTGGGACTCGATCCTGGGACGCTGGGATCATGACCTGAGCCGAAGGCAGCCGCTTAACCAACTGAGCCACCCAGGCGTCCCCCCAAAATATATATATTTTAAAGACTTATTTGAGACAGAGAGAGCGGTAGAGGGAGAGGGAGAAGCAGACTCCCTGCTGGGCAGGGAGTGGGACTCCAGGCTCCATCCCAGGACCCTAAGATAGGAAGGCAGATGCTCAACTGACTGAGCCAGCTAGGCACCGCTCAAAAAGTATTTTTAATGGTCATCCGCTTTCAGTTCTGTAAGGTTCTCTTCCTTTCTGAGTGATCAAAGAACTGGAAAGCCATTTTACTTGCAAAAGGATTCCTATCCAGTCATCAGTCACTCTCCCAACCCCTACACAGTATTTCGAATTGTCTCTTTGTCTGGTCCCCTGAAGCGTGCGAAAGAGGTCAGAGTAAAAGAGGATGTCTTGACCTCAGGCACGTACTCGGGCAAATCAGAGGAAAAAGGACAAATGCCAACTGGGTAACTGGAAATCGATTTCTTAAAACCGTTTTGTCTCAGCCCTGGAGGTTGAGTGTACCTACCCGGGTATGAACACTGCCTTTTTCTCCACTTTACCCGCTCCCCGGTCCTGTTGCGTAGGTCATTGCTGCGGAGGGAGAAATGAATGCATCCAGGGCTCTGAAAGAAGCCTCCATGGTCATCACCGAGTCTCCGGCAGCCCTCCAGCTGCGGTACCTTCAGACGCTGACCACCATCGCTGCTGAGAAAAACTCCACGATCGTCTTCCCCCTGCCCATAGACATGTTGCAAGGCATCATGGGGGCTAAACAGTGAGCCTCGCAGGCCAATGCAAAGATGCGCCCTTCCTTTCCAGGGTAGAGTGGGGACCAAATCAGCCCTTAACCTGTGAGGAGAGAGGAGGGCAGGACCTCGGCTATCCTTCCTCTCTTTCCCTTTCCATATGTTGACTGCAAGGTTCTTAGAATATGTAATGATCCTAGCAACAGATGAAGATTGTTAGCTTGTAAATACTGAGAAAGAGGAGTGCGGGGAGGGGACCGGTGATTTGTAGGAGATAGTTTCTTACTCTTTAAAATATTTAAAAGTTCATATATTTAGATCATCATGTAATAGGTTAAATCCCCCTTCTTTTGACTTTTCACTGGGTCATTCTGTACCCTCTATCTGCAGCCAGACCAAAGGCAAGTAAATAGGTTATAACCACCACTTGACACCCTGGCTGGACAAATGCTTTGCAGAAAGCAGAGACCTTAGGCTACAACCAGCTTCTCTGGGCCGCACGTGCCTTACTTCTGGGGAATCTTAAGGAAACATTCCTGCCATCCGCTCTCTTTCGAATCCCAGGCGGTGCTTCAAAATAACCCTCTGTCTCGAGGAGGCATTTTCTTGCCTGTACCTGTCAACACTGGAGGAGATGGTCAAGATCAGTGAGAAAGATGATCTTAACCCTTGAGAGACTTTCAAATCCACTGTCACAAAGATCTTTTAAGAATAATATGTTTCTTTTCTTTTTTTGCTCGAAACTTCTTTGAGCCTCTCTATGACCAAGTGAGTCCTCTGTGCCCTTTCAAACCAGCTACATACTTGTCACAAAAGTGCTTTTTTCTCACTTTTGCCTATTTTCCTATATCAGGTTCTCAACAGTTTCTGATTTTTTAAAGGACACTTTCTCTAACTTCCACAAGCAACTGTTTGTATACGCATTCGAATAGCTTGAGGGCTAATAGTTTTTTAAAAAATATCTTCAGAAAGCCATTCTATTTTCCTGTCTGCATGCTATTAACTCTCGTACACTGTGAAATATTTTGGCTACCAGTCCCGTTCACTAAATACTGTAAGGAGTTCACAATACATTGGGCACATAATAGCCAATGAGCTTGGCAAGACACTGTCAAACGTAGGACATATATACAGATCTAGGTCTCTTCTATTTGCGGAATCCTCTCTCTCCGTCACCAAGGTCAATGCTGAAAGAGGAAGTGGTCAGCCCCTCTGAACCACGGCTGCTTATTTTGCAGTAATAGGGAGCACCTTCAGTTTCGCAAATGGTGTGAATCTGAGCAAACTGGCATTCTTCCTGTTGGCCCAAAAACCCGGCTGGCGACATTCCTCCTTGAGGCTCTGAATTCAAGTCTTCCCTACCCGGAGCCCAGCCTGCATATCCGTCCTTAGCTAGATCACTGTCAGTCCCACACTAGGAGTATCCCCTCCCCGATCCCCCATTTCCAAGCTTATTGTACGTAACCTTGAGCCATGTATCCAGGTTCCAATCTGAGTTTTATTAAGTGTATATGGAGCATTTTGACTTGGAACTCAAGTTACTCATTTTAAATGATGCTCTTATCTCTTTGGTGAGCTGGCAACCCACGAGGGCCAAGAAACAACTCCATATCCCGGCTGAAAATCTCTTCTCAGCTTCAGGGTAACCTTGCTTTCTGTTCCTGGAGTTTCCCTATTTGCAGATACCAGTCTTCACCTCTCTGCCTTGTGGATTCATAGCCCAATAGGGTGGGATTAAATTGCTTGAGAGGGAGGGAGCATAAAAGGGATCTCTAGGGTGAGTGTTGGTGCGAGAGGTTTTTCCACCTGGCCTCCCTTTCCAATGCTATACATAATAAAGTGTGCACTTTTATTCATTTTCTTTGGGTGAAAGAGTATGTTTCTGCCTGCATTTGGTGTTTTGTGGATTTCATTTTTCAGAAGTGGCCCGGGAGATCCTCCTGTCCTGGACTGGCTGCGTTGGCTTCTTTGTGTGCTTTTCATGGGCCAAAAAAGGAGGAAAGCTTACAATTGTCCCTCTGTCTTTCTTGTCTAGGTTCCCTCTGGTGCACCTGCCCCCACACTTTCCCTGAGGAGTCTGAGATCCATGACACCCTGAACCCATCACTAGTTTAATTTCCCTTTGCTTTAATCCAAACAGGACAGGATCTCCTGTCACCCAGTGGTCTGTCCCATCTCCAGTGCCTTGCACACTGTCCGGCCCCAAGTACACAACCAATACCTCCTGACCAGCCCAAGGTTGGACACGGGATCCAAACCCAGGCCAGCCTCTTCGGCGCCTGTCATGGCACATCACGACGACACACACATTGTAGGTGACAGGATACAAAGTCATTTTTTTTTTTTTAATAAACATATAATGTAACCCCACCACCCTCTCCCGACACCCCTCCCCCTCACCCCCCTCAGTCTGTTTTATGACATTAAGTCTCTTTTGGTTTGTCTCCCTCCCTATCCCATCTTGTTTCATTTATTCTTTTCCTACCCCCTTAACCCCCACCCCATTGCATCTCCACTTCCTCATATCAGGGAGATCATATGATAGTTGTCTTTTGCGACAACATGGATGGAACTAGAGGGTATTATGCTTAGCAAAATAAGTCAATCAGAGAAAGACAAGGTCACTTTTTTGAGGGCAAAAATTGTTAGAAAGGGAAACTGTAGTTGATGTGATTGTGTTCTCATCACTTTGCCTTTGAGAGAGAAATATGAAGTCCAGATGACTCCGTTGCTTAGGCAACTTCCTTTTTCCGAGCACAGTGGAGCTCTGTGAAAAGACCACAGCCAGCAATAAACTCAAATTGGCCAATAAACCACCTTGCATAGCAGTAGAGGAAGTGAATTCAGGGACAGGTCCACTTGCAATTTGTCTTCCCACAAGTATCCAGGATGTGAGCTGGCTTTTCTAGACAGGCCTCCACCTGCCTCTTAGAGAAGGTTCTAGAAGTTCCAGGTGAAAATGCTGCTTTTGTTCTAGAAATCTGCTTTTGTCAAGTTGATCACTTTATGAAAGTAACCCTCTGGGGTCAGACAGGAGTCACAAGATCAGGTCCCAACCCCTTAGCATGGTAGTTGAGGTGCCCTGGGCCCTGCCCACCTCTCAGATGGGAGGCCTAGCCCTCCCCAGCTGTTCCAGCCCTACCGGCTGCCTGTTTCTGAGCACAACGTTCTCCCTCATCACTGCCTCTGTACTTGCTGCAGTCTGCCTGAGAGGCAAGACTTCCCTTCCTGCCTCACCTGGAAAATTCCTTCTCCACTCCCCTTGTCACGTCTGGGTCTGCGATGAATCAGAATCTCTGGAGGTAGGGCCCCCAGGGCATCTGTGATTTTAAAAAGCTCCCTGGGCAATCTGAGTGAGCCCCAGCTCTGGAAATGGTAGCGTAAACACACGCATCCTTCCTACCACACAAACCTTCACACTGGTCTCTGTTCCACAGTCCCAGGCATGGGGTCTCACTCTGTAATGGGTGGAGACCAGGAGGAGCAGGTGGCATGGAACAAAGTGGGGGAGAACGTGGGGAGAAAAGACCAGAAAGATAGATGGGAGGAAAAGGGATCTGTTTCACAGCAGTTTCTTGCTCTGGTTTGGAACCTCCACGGAGAAAAGTTCTAGAAGGAGCTTATAGGAAAGTCTAAAAGGGACTTTGTGACACCTTAAGCGTGAGCAGAGATTCAGGGCCCTGGGGGACAAAGCGGGGCACAGAGCAAGTCCCTCTCCCACGGTTTTGGGAGCCTCAGGGGCACCTTCTGTGACAGTAACTTCAGTAGCCAAGATTTCTCCAAATAGCTTTGGGGCAGCAGAATGACTCACAGAAGGCAGAGGAAGCCAGGAAGGTGCAGGCAGACTAGTTACAGGGTACGTCGGCTGGGAGAACGCACCCTGTCCAGGCTTCTAGGCAGTGAATGCAAATGGCTAAGGCCCCAGCTGCTGGCTTTGCACTCGGTCCCCGCACAAGCACCAAAGCAACACCTCCCGATGACAGAGTGGAGTGGGGAGATAAGACACCACGGCCGCTCCTGTGGGGAGCGCAGCTCGTACGCTGGCTGGGACTGCGGCTCAGGTACACCCAAGCCAAACAGATACTTGCACGCCTGTGTCCACAGCGGTCTTGTTCGCCACAGCCGGAACCGGGAAATGACCTGAGCACCCGCAGATGGGTGCACAGAGAAACCAAACGTGGTGCGTACCCACAACGGGCTAGTATTCAGCCGCACAAAGGAATGAAGTTGTGATGTTTGCTACAAAATATACGAATCTGGGAAACGTGCTGCTAAGGGTGACTCGCCAGACACAGAGGGCAAACTTTGGATGGGAAAAGGCAAATGCATGGAGACTGAAAGTCCCACAAAGGTTACCCGCGAGAGGAGGGAGGAATGCGAGTCACTGTGTAATGGGCACACCATGTACGTTGGGGACACGGAAAAGTTTTGGATATAGATTGTGGTGATGACCTCCCAACACTGTAAACATGTTCGATGCCACTGGATGCCACTTACGAATGGTCAAAATGAATATTATATGTAGTTTATACCACAGTAAAAAATAACAAAAATGGGACCATATGATTTTAAAAGATTTGGGGGGGGGGGTCAGGGGGATTGTTTTGGGTTTTTTTGTTGTTGTTGTTGGTTTTCCTTGCACTCAGGCATTCCCTGACGGCTCTGGCAGGCTTTCCCGGACTGCTTGGCCATCTGGGATGGGCCCCTCCCGATTCCCTTCCATGCAGGCCAGTCCCCTGGACCCATCCCCACGCACGTTCCACCTCATCCTGGTGTCAGCAACTCGAAGGTCCAGGATTCACACCCAGGGTGAAGGAAGCTCATTCACCGGAGCCAAAGCCCCCGGTGAGGCCCCCCCCACCCCGGGCACCCCCGGAGGAATCCCAGGACATATGCAGCTGCAGCAGGCTCACGCACTTCCAAAAGCTTTTATTGAATTCAAATTTCCCAAAAGCACAGATACTTGAGACAATTTCGTGAGGACCCTGACTTTTCGCGCGGCTGTCTTTGGCTACAGTAAAAACACACTCACACACACCAGAGCGGTCCTGCTCGCTGTAAGGTCTCCGACGGATGGACTGTTAGAAAAGGCACTGACCGGGGACAGGGGTGGGGCCTGTCCTTCCTCAGGCCGCCAGTTCGGCCATGGCCCTGTCCAAGGGGTCCACAGACCAGTAGTTGTCATCCCAGCCGAGGAACCAGCCCACGAAGGACGGAGGCTCAAAGCCTTGCTTCACGACGGTGATGGGGGTCCGCCTGTCACGATTAGCTGGGTCCGTCTCGATATAACGCTTAGCTGTAGATAGACATGTGCAGGGAAAGGAAACCCCAGAAATCCTTAGTGCGCCCTTCAGCAGACAGAAGGGCTTCAGGGCAGGAGTTGCCTAACGTGGCTTCTGGTCTTACTGTCCCTGCGCTAGATGCCACCATCCCTTAAGGGCAATGACCCCACGTGGTTCCTCCACCGCTGTGCCCGTGAACCCCAGAAGACACGGGGTGACAGTTCAACTTCCTTCTTCACAAAGTTTGTATCATTTCTCAGTCTTGCTCTCCTCCATGGGGAGATACTAATGAACCAGCTTAAGGGCCCCAGCTCCCAAATCAGATCTGGTCAGCTAGCAGGGCTCTGCTCTGGTCAGGAACTCCCCAGACCCATGCGGGAAGCCGCCCCCACCACACCACAGGACACAGACCCACAGGCACACTCGATCCTCACCAGAGCTCAATGCTTCTGTCTTCTCCTCTTCTTGAGAATCCTTTCCGACCCAGACAAAGACCTGGAGAGAGATGTGAAATGAGAGGGGTGTGAGGGCCCCGACCACAGGGAAGGGC
>ML101252.1:0-28644 GCA_003697995.1 Taxidea taxus jeffersonii | reverse complement strand
AAAAAAAAAAAAAGAAAGTAAAAGAAATACATATATACCAAAACTACTTTCAATAATTTTCAGGATATCAAATGATAATCTCAAAGGCCATCTTGTTAGCTATCCGTCCACCAAAACAGGAATAAATAAAAACCGGAAAACATCTAAATCACAAATTTAGATTACAGTGCTATGAGATGGAAGATGAAAACATAAATAATTCATTTTATATTCCAGACAGTGCCTCAGTTTAACAATAACATTTTTTTTACATCCCTATAATGCCTTCAGAAAAATTAGGAGACTTCTAGGTAATAATTCTCAACCACTGATTAATCTCACATATCTGGGGGGAAAGGAAGTATTATTCTTAGGTCCAATATAAATAGGCCGTATAAATTTGACAGCTCATTATGATAAGTGAAAGAGTAAGAAACAAAGAAATCAAGCATATAGGCAACACCTCATCTATTATTTCCAATTTGGTATCTCTAAATAATAGGTCATTTGAAACTATAAAAATCTTGAAATACATTGTGGAAAGGTAAAATGGCACTTAATTGTAAAACTTCACAACAATATAAACCTGAGAATTGCTAAAAATGCATTTACACCTTGCAAAGTACAACTAATAAGGCCAACCTAGAATTCCGCAAATGTAGCCATCATTTTAATCATCTTGCCACGAGTCTAAACAATGCAATTAATTCTCTGGCACTCATACAAGTTTGCTATGGGGAAGCCATGTGAACTCAGACATCATCAGGTAATATTTATGCGCTTGGTACACAAATAGCCTTGTCACTCAGGAACTGCCTCTTAAATGCAAAAACACCGGCATATCTGTCTCATTTCCATCATCCTTAGACATAGCACGTGCAGTACAAGAAGGGTGGCAGGTACGGTTCTCTGAAAAGTACAGAGGCTCCCAACCACAAAGAACGAGGGCCAGGTAATATAATTTTTCACACATGACTTCTGGGTCAATCTGCAATAGTCAAAGCTCTCTTAAATAACATTCACATAAAAATACAAATTTAAATGTCTGCTATCAGAATTGGTTTCCAGAATCAGGAAGGAAATATGATGTCACCTTGGCAGTATTTTTTATGTGCCACCCAGTTTCTAAATGTTAGACTTAAAACATCCAAGAATATTTTTCACTAAGTTTGCCTCAGCCATATGTCCTGTGATAGAAGGGCAACAATATTTGTTCACAATATTTTAATTCACTAAAATTAGGGACAAGATCCTAGAAGGAAAATCCACAAATGCAGTACTTTGAAAATCTACAGCAATGAAGTGATTAGCAAGAATTTCAGACTTAACATAAATTTCACATAAGTTTTCAAATTTGTAAAGGGATATGTTTATACTATTTCCTTGTATAATATTTTATCACTTCCCAAACGCATCTCTACCTGATACTGAATTTAGACTATAATGACATTCCAGGCAAAGTAGAGGTAATGCATGCTGGTCCAGAGACAGTAAAGAGAGTGTTTCTGTTTCAGTGATAGGTCTAGGCGAGGATAAAGACAGGAATCCTGTTCTAGTCAAGGAAAATTCCAGAACACCAAAGCTATTTTAGATCTGCCTCAGCATTCAGCATCTTTCTAGGAAAAGCCTGAAGATCTAACTAAGTTAATGACCTCATGATTTTATCTCAGAAAAGTTTAGGAAAGTCACACACCCTCTCCAGACTAGAGTTTCCCCCAGGTGCATGAACCTGACCGTCAGCTGTTTTCCATAAAGAGCAAGGGCCTTCTGTGGTTACTTGGGAACTAAGTCTCACTGTACTGGGTTATAAAACATGGATATTGATGATTACTCTTTACGGCTGCTTTGAAGGTAAAATGTGATAATGTATGTAAAGCATTTGGCACAGTGCCTGGCATATAGAAAGAACTTTGGTGTAACAATTATTTTTAACTAATAATGGTAATTATTAATGCTAATATTCTAATATCCATACTAAATTCAATCCATGGAAAATCTCCATTGCCAGCAAACAGTCAAGCATTGCTCCAGTGATATTTTTCCTTCACAGAGAAGATAAAGCCAGACAACTTGGCATGCGGCATATGTTCTAAAATCGCATAAGCTACCAAAGGCAATGGAAAAGCAGATGAGAGCATTTTAAAAATTAAAATGCCTTTTGATTGCTTTGCATTATGTCCTGGGTTGCAGAGAGGCAGTGTCAGAATCAGTAGCTTTATAAATGATGGATTTTGTACAGCATAAAAAGGCATGGCAAAGTATACCTCAAATTTTGTTTTCAAAGCATTGATTCCCAAACATCTTTGAAATTAAATTTCCCTCATGGCTCACCTTTAAGCCCCTTACCCCTTACCCCACGAGAAAAATGAGAAAAGGAAAATTCTCCTTTATGATTCCATGGACAGGCAAATTGCAGATAACCATTAGAAATCACATGAATGAATTATTTTATGAGTCTGGTTTTTCTCTATTGAATACTCTCCTCCTTTTTGTCATTACTCCAAGTATTGAGTGTCACTTGTATTTACTTTTTTCCTTATGTTTTCAAAAATTAATGAAAAGGCTAGTGTTTCTAACACAGTGCTTTGTTTCTGCCTATCTGATAATGCAATAACCAAGATTTCATTATAGCATAATAAATGTTTGTGGAATGAATGAATAGAATGTCAAGTCTAATTCTCTCCTTTCCTTTGTATTAATATTAGATTTCCTATAGTTTTTTTCTTCTTTGTGACCACTCCACTTGAGAAATATTGAACAATTTTTACTCAGAATTTCTTTTTTACTATGTACTGTGCCTGCAGAATGAAGATACCATTGAATTTTTCTATACATAATTTGTGAATTATGTATAAAAAGGGCATTGCATTTTACCAAACTTTGGCATATATACATTCATAATGAGTAAGATTAAGATGAAGTAAATGTTTTTTCACAGGGGTAATTACTAAATCCCCATTGTCCTATGGAGATCTTTTTTCCAAAGTAAAAACAAGCCAGTAGTAAATGATTTTAAAATGCTCCCATTCACATTAAAACATGCAAATTTGTTTATTACACTGTGTGTTGTACAGTATAAAGAAATGCAGGTTATAAATTAACTGTAGTGCTTATTTAGGATATATCAAAAATGATATTCAACATGATGACAATGATACCAATGTACAGAATGCCTGGTGTTACCATTCTAAGTCTCTGAAAGATGGTGCAACTCCTTAAATTTAATTAATGTTGTTTAATAGCACACAGCTGACTTGCTCCTTTCTTGATTTCAAAGATTTCTTTGGAGCACCACATCTACTCTACACACCCAAAATTCCTTAAGGTGTTTTCCTTGAAAATGTATATGTGTAACATTGGAAGCAACAAATGAAGAAAACTTTTAGAAAGAGGAGCTTCTACTAAAATGCTGCTGGAGTTGTTTTATGCAGGGAAGTGTTAGAGCAACTAAGCAATAAAAGGTTGTTCCCACAATGAACACGGGCACAATGTCCTCTGATTACTCATTGTCTCCACTAAAAATGCTTATACCATATGATTCCATTCATATGTGGAATCTAAGAAATGAAACAGATGAACACGGGAAAAAAAACAAGAGAGAGGCAAGCCATAAAACAGACCCTTAACTATAGAGAACACAGGCAGGGCTGCTAGAGGGAAAGGGGGATGCTAAATGGGTGGTGGGTATTAAGGAGGACACTCGTGATGAGCCCTGGTTGTTGTATGCAAGTAATGAATCTCTAAATTCTACTCCTGAAACCAACACTACATTCTATGTCAACTAACTGGAATTTAAATAAAAATCTGAAACAAACAAACAAGCAAACAAAATGTTTGTCTTCGTTGGTGACATTAACCCATCAGTGGCCTTTCATGCAAAACAAAACACAGCACATCCTGTTGGCTACTGCAATGCTGTTATCAGCAGTTGTCTTTTGGTTCTCCCCAGGAATGCAGGGGAATGTGACCATAGTCTTTTTACCCTCAGGCATCTCAGGTCAACCCCCTAAATACTAGCTCCTCTGGATTCAGACTATCCTTGCTTCCTGACTAAGCCTAGGGGGTGATCTGTAATGAGCACCAGGAGAGAGTTCTGATCACGTCCTACAGCGTTCCCAATGCACATGTTCAGCAGCTTGATGTTCAGCCCTGGCACAGATACAAAGAAGCATTTGAAGAAAGGAAAGAAAAAGGGAAAAATAAACCCTGACTCATCCATTCAATCACTAGATAAATATTTATGAAGGCATTCTTCTTAATTTTTTGGATAAGGTGCTTTAGGGGCTTACGATAGAAAAGAAATGAACTATTTGCTTCCAAAGATCTTCTAATCCAAGAAATACCCTAATGCAGAAGTTCAGGAACATGGCATTCTTGCTCCTATCCCCTTGGATCCCTTTACCAGCTTCTGGCACCCCATCCCCACGTGTACTCTTACCCCTAATACCAACATCTGCAGCTCCTTGTTGGAAGGCTGCCCACAAGACTACTAGAACTACTTTGCCTGCGCCCACAGAAAGTGGCAAGCACTGGGGGTATATGCCACCTCCGTGCCCTCAGCCCTGAGCCAAGGACTAAAGGGCTGAAGACATAAAAATGCATGCATCCCCTGGCCTCTCAGATGGGAAAACTCAGTGGTATACCCAGTGTCTCAGGACACTATCCTACAAGACAGTCATGTTACCCCCCACCTGCCCCACACTGTAGGGGCACTGTAGGATTTTCCTCGATATCCCACCCCCTGCTTATCTTCCTACCATTTCATGTCGACTTTCCCACATTGCCTCTGGTTTTTCTCCAGGAATACTTCCTAATACACATAAATCCCATCTCAAGGACAGCTTCTGGAAGCAGGCTGCTACTATTAGCATTATTTCTATTTTTTTTAAAGATTTTATTTATTTATTTGACAGATCACAAGTAGGCAGAGAGGCAGGTGAGAGAGAGAGAGAGGGAGAGGAGGAAGCAGGCTCCCTGCTGAACAGAGAGCCGGATGCGGGGCTCGATCCCAGGACCCTGTGATCATGACCTGGGCCGAAGGCAGAGGCTTAACCCACTGAGCCACGCAGGTGCCCGCATTATTTCTATTATTATTAAGGATGATTAAAAATGATACAAAGATGAATGAGATAGATTCTCTAAAAGTCATACAAAATGACAAGAATCATTAAGCAAGTACAACAAAATAAAGGGATATCAATCTGCCAATATCTCAAAAGGCCTCGAGTATTAAGAAAATGGGCTCAAAATTTATTTGATAGAAAAATGGGAAATTACTGAGCTGGCTCAGTCGGTACAATGTGAGATTTTTGATCTCAGAGTTATGAGCTCAAGAGCTATGTTGGGTGTAGAGATTCTTTTTTTTTTTTTTTAAGTATATATTTTTTAAGATTTTATTTATCCATTTGACAGGCAAAGATCACAAGTAGGCAGAGAGGCAGGCAGAGAAAGAGGGAGAGGCAGGCTCCCCGCCGAATAGAGAGTCCAATGCAGGGCTCGATCCCAGGACCCTGAAATCATGACCTGAGCCGAAGGCAGAGGATTAACCCACTGAGCCACCCAGGTGCCCCAGGTGTAGAGATTCTTAAAAATAAAATCTTGAGAGAGAAAAAAGGAAAATGGAAAATTATTGAAAGGCTTTAGGTAAAAGAAGCTATGTTATGTGATTTTAAAAGTTTAGCTTGAATAATCCAGCAAAAAATCACTAAGTCCTAGAGCTTTCCTGTTCTTTATGGATGTAATGTAAGGGGGACCTCTTCAAAAGTAAAAGATGCTGTGTTTTGCAGTCCCTTCTTTCCAAATATGGAAGATGGCATGAAGTATACTGAAAAAATACAGTCAACTATCCAGAAGTCTGATCATTCTGAAATAGTCAGGCACTCTAAAACTGAGCACATTCCCCTGGTCTCAGTCAAATTATCTCTGGTCCTTAAATGGACTGTGGCAGTGTGCAAACATTCACACTTTCAAGTCGTGGACAAGTTGGCATTAGTTTGTAGATTCCTCATCTCTTCTTCCTTAGTATCCCACTGCTGTGTATCAATACACAACAGTGTACGGATCAATACACAACCGTGTAACTATTTATGAATCCAAGCTATATGCTCTGATAAGGGCTTCTAAAGCTTCTTTCATCTTTTACCCACAAGATAATAATAAAATGGTTCCAGGCATTGATGCATATGGTTTCGTTACCACAGTCTCTTACTCTTTGAGGCAGTATTTCCACCTTCATCTAATAGTACCCACCACTTCAATGGCTTTCTTTTTTTTTTTTATAGTAAATAAAGAATATTTACTATTTATTTCCTGGCTACAAATGGAGTTCATTGCTCTAGGCACTAGAATGTTGCTGCTTGGCCATTTTTAAAGGTCCTTTAAAGGTATTTGAAGGACTTGACATTTAAACCAGCAATTCTCACATGGACTGTACAATAGAATCACATGGGACCTTAAAAAATGTCTCCTCCCTCCTCCTCCCCAAAATTAAACAAACTCCTAGACTCCATCCCATCCTAATTACCCAGGCAAGATTTTTAAAAACTTTTCAGGTGCTTCTCAATGCAGCCAGCATAGAGAACCACCACTTTAGGTTAATAGGTCTGCATTTGAGATACATCAATTTTAATATTAAAATCAAGATTTGGGATGACATTTAAAAACAATGATGCATTTAGATAATTCCTGTCAGTTGATAAATTACTCTCACAAATATCATCCCTATGAGACCAAAATAGTATTTTAAAGAAGGGAAAACGAATCCTAAGGAAGTTCATACAATACACCCAGGACACAACTTCTAATTCCAGGCGCTGAGTTCCCTCTATCAAGGAACATGCCACTTGGCTTGACGCACCAAAACACAACATCCTGTCAGAGTGGGAACTACTCTGTGCAATAGTAAAATGTTGGATACATGCTATTACACTTTTGTCCAAACCCAGTGAATGCATAACACCAAGAGTGAACCCTAATGTGAGCTATGGACTTCATAATCACCTGAAGTGATTGTGATATGTCAATGTAGGTTCAGTTGTAACATTTAAATGTACCAGGCTGGTGAGGGCTTTGGTCATAGGAGAGGATATATATGAATGGGGGCAAAGGGTGTAGAGGAAGTCTCTGTACTTTCTTCTCATTTTTGCTTTGAACCTAAAACTGCTGTAAAAAAACTAAGTCTATTAAAATACAGTAACACCCTTCAGACCCCCTTTGCTGAATAGCGCAACTATAGGTGTACACTATTTTCTTTTTTCTGTTTGGTTGAAATGTTCTAATATAAGCTAAGGAGAAGGAGATCCTTACTACTGTAAGATTTAATCCCTTTCCACCATCTTCCAGCAAACTGGCATGCATCTATTAAGAGTTTTCCTGAGTCAGCTTATGATGAAATGCCTTTAAAGACTGTAGAATGTTTCCTCTTATGCGTGTTCATTAGGAGGGTTCACTCATTCACTATGGTGGATACACACGTATTGATAATGACAACCCAGGCTGATTTAGAAAGATGCAAGCACATTTGGGAGTTATTAGCCTTTTTAGCCAACATATAGAATTCTGAGGTAAAAAATTTGTACTGAATCAACAATTTCTCTTGGTTCTTAACCATCCTATACAGTGCTAGACAAAACAGCCCATAATGATATGTTCATCCTTATACCCCCACCTGCACTACAAGTGGCTGGGAAATAGTGGATACTCACCAGGTATTTGTGAATGAAAGAATAATCAAGATACAGGGGTGTGTGTGTGTGTGTGTGTGTGTGTGTGTGTGTGTGCATGTGCATGTGTTAATGGAATGGGAATGTCTCTAGGAAAGAGATTTTCAACAGTATTTTCCATTAGCACCCTCACCAGGAAGCCTGGGTTTGAAGGATATTGAAAAAACAAGAAGCCCATGTGCAAATACTGCTTGCTACTTTTTCCTATGAAGAACTTAACTGCTCTCACATCCTTTATCAACCTAATTTTCCTTGACGCAATGTTGCTAGAGAAATCATTTTTTATTCCTATTAACATCTCACTTATTTCTTCACAATTGAGATAATATCACCTCTAAAAGGCAAAACATAGATCACAAAGGATTAGAAGTCTATGCAGCAGATATAGACAAGTTAGACTATATAATTTCATAAGAAGCCCACAGGGTACAGATTTTAAATAAAAGCAGTACTTAACTACATACATCTCTTCCTAACTTGGCCCCATATTCTGATAAGAATTTAATCAAGTATTGGGCCCACTTTTTAAGTAATAGGGCAAAAAAAGCACTACCTTAGATGAGGTGGCAGGAGAAGGAATCATCTTTACCTTATGAGGACTTAAGTAAGCATGGAAAATCCCTTCATTCAAGCCAATTTCACAGTCTTTTCTGCCACATCTAGGTTTACCTACACCTAGAAGCGACGGGGTTGAAAGCCTAATTCCAACTCAACAGATACACATTGAGTTCTGCTCAGGGTTTGGCATATTAATAGGGCTAAAGATAGCTCCTTTCTAGTTAGGAAAATAAGATATATATAAACCATGTAAAAATGTAAGCTTCCAAAAGTACAGTTGTAAAATTAAAGTGGATAGAATTCAAAGAAAGAAATTTAGCATGAGTCGAGAGACTTGGTAAAACTTTCATGGAATAAGAATGGAAAGTACTTGAAGAGACTTAAGAAAAAAGAAAAAAAGGTTTATATAAACACTGAAAAACAGAAGCCAAAATTTTATGTAACTTTGTCAAACTAGTCTTTTTATTTAGAACCTTGTATCATCAATGATATGGCCTCTTCTCTATAACTATCAGAAGTTTAAAGTATATAATAAAAATCAAAAAATGAAGAGAAATATAAAATATGCAATTCACTTCAGATAAATAATACAGTATTGGGCTTAAGTATGAAAGGAAACACATCACATGAAGCAAAAATTGTTAAATCTCTCCTTCTCATGTTGCTTTTGTATTTTTCCTTTTGATGACTGCATGTCTACTTATGAAATGTTTCAAAGTTACTACATTTTATTTCTGTCAAAAGACTTTTAAACTATCTTAATTCCATGCCTTTTTTTAAAAGTATCACAGATGACTGGATTCTTTATATTATCAATTTGTTTCATGTCACAGAAGATAACATATTTGATAATATTTGTATTCAGAACCAATTCAGAAGCATAGCAAGCTATCAGCAAAAAAAAAAAAAGTACCTGTATTGATTTGACTCCAAGTATATAAACCTATAATCAGAATATTCTACTTCAACATCTATTTTTCTCAAAAGCCTGAAATGACCCCTCAAAAACCAAAAGGCATCTATTCAATTGGGATTTAAGGCTGTTTTCCAATTAACATCTTAGCGCAGATTTCTTCTTGGGTAATGTTTAATTCTTTTGTTCGATATTTCCTCTGTCACTCAAACCAAGTAATCTAGTCAGTTTCACTTGTTGAGATTTAGTCACAGGCCTGCCTACTATAGCAAATATCTTCTCTAATGAGCCTAAACTGGAAATGAGTCATGATGAGGAGAGTATCTCCAATACTGCATAATACAGAAGCCATACAGTGATATGAAAAGAATTCAAAATTGTATTCAGAAATAATCATATCTGTTAGACTTAACCTAGCAGGGCTGGGATCACATGATCTCTTAGCTCCCTTCCAGGATTAACATTCTATGCTGCTTGTGTGGTATGAATAAATACGTAAGTTTTGCCATCAAATCTAGATCATTACTTTCTTTAGACAATGCCACTGACTGTCAAGCACATACATATGTGTCCACATGGTATGATTATGCTCTGTCTCCTTACCCCAGACATGGGTCCTGGTATTTGTCTAAATCCACGTGGCCTGACAGCTACTTCACCTGTTCAGAAAACACACATACATGTTAGTTACCTAGAAATGGTTAAGGGGAGCAAGTAGTAGAGATTCAGTAGAGACCAGCAGCTAAAGGGGATTTTGGCAACAGATGACAGATATAGAGTAGAGAGAAATAAACCTACAAAAATGGGGATTCAAAACCAGAATTCCCATCTCTGAAAGATGTTAGTGAAAATAAGGTAGAACTAATTCCTCCCTCATAACCCATGCTTTACCCAGACACTTCAATGTGTATCCATCTACTTCTTTACGTGTATCCATATCCTTCTTCCAGAATCACCCTCCTTGCAACTCTTTAGCTAATTCTTCCTCATGTTCAAGACTTCAAATAACTGTTTGTTCAAGAAACCTTGTCCAACTCTGGCAAGTTTGCTGTTTATCCTGTTTTGTCATCTTATTATATCATCTTGTAACCCCCTCCTCATTTTAACATTTCCTATGCTATACTGAAATTGCCTATTTATTTAAAACTATCCTCATCACATAGCAACTAGGAGAATAAAAATATCAGTTAGCTATCAGTTTAGGAAAATAAGATATTAGTGTTACATTAGGAGAGATATACTAACATAGAAGCCTGAATTTCTTGCTCACAGTTGTAGTTCTTACCCACCCCCCACAGTAACTAGCCAATAGGAAAACAACAAAATATTTGTTATCTGAATAAAGAAGGAAATTAAAAATTTTTAAAAAAAAGTCCCAAGAAACCAGTAAAGTAAGGTATGGATTGTATGGATTGTTTTGCTAAGTATGTAAGACTGGGACTTATTAATAGGTGCGGGGTAAGGACTGGACCACAGAAAAGGAAAGGGGTTCCGTGCAGGAGCCCTAGTAGAAGTTCAGAAACTTGAGACACGCGGACTTAAGTATTCACTAAACTACCAGCGTAGGAGTCCTTAGATGTCCCTAATTTCTGAATAGGAATGATGCTCCCACATGGAGCACAGCTAATCCTGTAAGTGTAGTTAAAAGTGGGGGGCAATTGTAGAAGAGAATTACATCAGTCATCATTGCCAAAGACATCCAGATCCTGAGTTGGAAAAGTTCCTAAGAATTCCAAAAGAGTATATTAACCTTATTATTTACACACTGTTATTGACTAAAAATTTGTGCTGCTTCACCCCCCGCCCCCATTCACATATTGAAGCCCCAGCTCCCAATGTGATTGTACTTGGAGAAAAGAGTCTGTAAGGAGGCAATAAAGGTTAAATTAGGTAATAGGGTGGGGCCTTATCTGACTAAGCTGGTGTCCATGAGGACAGAGCAAAAAGCAGGCATTTGCAAATGAGAAGGACCCTCAACAAGAATCTAATCCGTTGGCACCTTCACCTTGGACTGTTGTCTAAGTCACCCCGTCTGGTTTCTGTTATGGCAGCCCAAGCAGACTAATACATATATCAAAATTAATTTTTGTGTATAATGTTTCAAAATAAATTGAATAGCTTGTCAGCCTTTTTTTACACCCTGGGGGTAGAGAAACAACAAAACTGGATAGCTACTGAATACTGGTAAACAAATACTCCTAAAATCACACTGGACTAATTAACCCTTGCACTTCATCTAGTTTGGAATCGACCCATTATCTGCTGACAGTATCCAACAGTTTAGCCGCCTATACAACTGAGTTCTCAACGACGCTTTCTGAATCCATCCCGCATCTGTCATTCTGTCAGAGTCATGCTATGGCTGTTTCCAAAACTGCGTGACTGACAAGGTTACAAAATAACTGATCCAAGAAAACTCAAGCCTAGTTCTTTAGGATGATAGAGGATCCCTCAGCTACGGCTACTGTTAGCTCTGCTGCTTTTTCTATTGCTGATGAAAATGACTGAAAGGTCCTAAAATTCCTCAGCAGCCTGGGTGTTGAGGGTTATTTAGGGCTGTCTTAGCAGTTGTTGCAGTGAAGCTGTTCCTCCGGCTCTTGGTGCCATGACTGTCTTCAGATGATGGTCACCTTACTCAGAATGTCACATCTGGGAAACCTCCTCAGTGTGTACAGCCTTGCTGTTGATGGATGGATGCCATAAAGGAAAGCTATTCATTCAGGTGTGAATTACCATCATAACTGAATTCTTCCCTGGCATGATAAGGGCAGAGGCCTGCTTGGTTTCCACAGCTGCTGTATTATATGGCATTGTAAAGCAAGTCACCCCTTTCAGTCTTATTTGCCCATGTTTAATTATTACAGCTTAAAGAAACATACACTATACTCTGACATCTCACTATCACAACATTCACTACAGGGTAGAATTTGGTATGAGGCCAGTTTATTTTGGACTCCATCCAAGTGAATTTAATTAAGAATATCTAAAGTACCTTGTTATGAGATGATCTTACCTGCAAATTGGTCCCAATGAGAGTGCTATGTTAAAGTTCCCAAAGATGTGGTCAAAAAAGAAAAAGAAGTTTAAGCTGCTCTTCTATTTGAGTACATATACTGTTCTATTCACATCGCCCACACCAAGCAATTTTCTCAGTGCAAGTGCAAAAGAATAGTTGCGCTAAGATCCAAGAGTGCCCTAGTCTGGGGATTTTTACTGGATTTGCCATTGTACTTAAAACACACCAAGGGTAGAAGTTCCATTAGTTTGCAACCTCAGTCAAATGTGAAAAGGAAAGAACAATAATAATTCGAATGGTCTGAAAGAAATAACGTATTTTCCTTTGCACAAAGATAAAATCCTATATAGAATATACTCTGAATATTCTTCTAACAGCCCTACAGGAAAGAGTGAAAAATGGTATGTAAATTATGAAATGACCAAATGAAACTAATGAAGGGGTCTTTGCTACCACATTTGAGTCCCAGTATGATTAAATGAAGTTTTTCACAGATTTGTTTCCCCTTTTTGGTTTCTGAAACCATAGCACATTTTGAATATTCGATAAAAAACCTATATAATGCATTCATATTTTTCTAAGTACTATTAAAGTCTAATAATGTGTATTTTAAAACATGTTTGAGGAAAAGTACCTCAGATACATTTTAGATGTTTGAAATCTGTGACTTCTTTGTTTTTTAGTTTGACAATGGTAATTACATAAACAATTAGTTGGAATTATAAAAATATAACCAGGTTTTATATGTTACAAAAATATAACCAAACTTATAAAACAATTATAAGTTTTTCCTCAATCAAACATGCTTTTTGGTATAAATATGGAGTTTTTTGCTTGCAGTTTTGCAAGCTTAAAAATCCTCTCAAAGTGAAAGAAAAAAAAACTGAATGTTTCATTTTTTTTCTATGTGCATATAATTTTTTGGCACAAGAGATATAATTTATATGTAAATTTTATGAATATAACTTTCATAGTTTAAAAAAGTAAATATTTTTAGAACATCATATAATCATATAAAGAATACAGCATTTGCCTAAGTACTCTTTGGATAATAGTAGTAATTAAACATACACAAACATACATACTTAGACGTGCACATACATACAAAGTACTTGTCAACTACAGTTCCTGCCATATCTATTGATGTTCACAGGTTATAAAGAAACTATGGAAGAAAAATGATTTAGAGGTGACTATTAATTTATTCCAAATTTATTCCAAAAGAATATCTATTTAATTGAAAACATGGAAACAAAACCGCAAAAATATAGCAAACCAATTTGTTTTTAATCAGGTCAGTTATAGAGAAAGTTTTGAAAGGGCTGATTTATTTCTTATAGAGTCATATATAGTATTTTTTCCTAATATCTGAAATATTTTTCCAAGTAAATTTACACACACACACACACACACCTATACAGAAGCTTCTAATTTTGAAAAGTGACACTTTGAGCAGAGGAACATCTTTCATAAACACTCCTATATTCTCTTTAACACGCCCTCAATAAATATCTTGTGAAGGAAAAAGGAGAATGGAAATACTTCAAACCATTTGGTCATTAAGACTGGAATTAGTAGCTAAAAACAATGCTGAAAAAACAGAAAGTAGGGGGTGGGGAAGGGCAGGACGTTTACAGCCAAAGTGAAAATAAACCTTGAAAGTTAGAAGACTGAGCTGTTAAAAGGGAAATAGGAACTGAGAACATTATAAAAAAAAAAAGAACAAAACAAACAAGCATATGCTCATTTGTACTGTTTCAGTGTAATCCTACAGAAAGAAGAGGGTTCAAGTGCACACTCTGTCCAGACACACTTAAGCATCTAAAGCTTGTCTGCTGTCAACATTTTCATAACTGAAGAAGTTCTCTAAATCAAGTCTAGTTAAAAGCAGAACTTTTACACATGAAGGGTCTATCATTTTATATAACTCCATTGTAGTTTTCTTAAATTGCTAAAAACATTAATGTTAACTATAAATTTTACAGGTTGCAAAATTACTTTGAAATGACCTTTCAGAACCCTTCACTTCCATAAGTTTAAGAGGTGAAGCTGTGCTCTATCCCACCAGCCTCTTCAGATGACCAAATAAAACATGCCAAGGCCCTTCCCACACCCCCACCCCCCAGCAGGACTGCACAGTTACTGCCCTCAGCTCCTGAGCTGCTCTGCTCCCTGGACTTCAAGCACAAGACTGGCTATCATGCAGAAGGAGCTGGAACCCATGAATGACTAGCAATTCTGCAGGTTAAATTGGGAGACAGGGCCTTCATCCACAGCCAAGAAAGCATATTGCCAGCAGCATTTTTACTCATGCAAAGGAACAAATCCTCTAATCTAACCTTGGGAGTTAAATTGCCTTTTTCTGGCACATAGGGTGAAATCTTACACTCATTGAAAGACACCGGATTTCAAATGTACATGTAAAAGGCAATTACTTCTTTAAAAAAGATTCCCAGATCCCCAGTGCCCTTGAGTAGAACTGTAATAAAAAAAACACTACTTTAACATAATGATCCCTCCATGTGCTGTGTTTGCTTATTGTGTCTCTGTTGATAGACTGTTTTGCCTGAGGCACATTTATTTTGACTGTGTACAGGAAATGAAATAAATATACTGTTATTTCTTATCAAATGGCATTTACAGTATTTTTAAATATAAAATCAAAACCTTCCTAAGAGTAGAAATTTGACATAGCTCAAATAAAACATGACTTCCTTAACTCAGACAGCAGCAGGATGAATAACATTATAACTTTTATATCAAAGACCGGCTTACTGCTCTCTTGATCAACAATAGAAGGACAAGGACACGGTTAAATTATATAAATCATCCCTCAGAATTTAAGAGGTAATAAAAGCAGAAAAATGTAGATTCATAAAGGAGAGTTTATGAAGTAGCATCCAAAACTACTTCAACTAATTTCCCATATACATTAGAATCAAAAAGTTGACCTCAGGACTTTAAATTCCATTTATTCATTTGTTAAAATATATTTACCTTAATCCAGTTTTCTTTATCTTAGAGATAAAAGGGAAAATTTCAAATTGCTGCTGCATTAATAAAACAAAATCTGGCATTTTACTTCTAAGAATACCACATCAGATATTCTGCCAATTTTTTCTGTAAAATACTGTTCAGGGTAAACTTTTCCTCCTATTATCTGCCATTGCTTCAAATCTTGCCTCTTTCTTAAAATCCTCTTTACCAGGTATGGTTGCATAACTTTTTTTTTTTTTTAAATAAACTTGTCCTCTTTCTCAAAGCAAAGATTCATTTACAAAACTCTCTACAATCAGTGTCACTATTTCCATGCTCAAAGCCTTCTCTGAAAAAATATACTGCAAGGCAGTTTCCACATTGCTTTTCACAGAACAGAATGTTCCACAGTGGAACAGTAATGAAAACTATCTCCAAAAAAAAAAAAAAAAAAAAGCTATCTCCAATTTCCTCTAAGTAAAAAATAGCTCAACACTAAGATGAATAATAAAATGAAAAAAAATTTCAGAAAGAAAAGGTCAGAGTCTAGTAAGGATTTTAGTATTGTTCTGTGTGGCAAGAGAGGTCAATGAAGGATTTTGAGTGGAGAAGGACAAGAATTTCTTATAATACAATCATTCAGACGGCTGTGTTGAGCATAGACTGGTTATTACACCATATGGGTAGAAACTGAGAAAACATCCAAGGGAAGGATGATTGGCTTGGACCAGAGTGGTAGCAGAAAAAATGAGAATTGGATTCTGGATATATTATGGAGGTAAAGCTAACACAATCTCTTAATGGATTGAATGTGGGTGGAAAAGAAGTAGAGTTGCCAAGGATGGGTCCCATATGTTTCGTCTAACAACTAGAAGAGGAGAAACCACTAACTGAAACGGAGAAATGGAGAATGAGAGAGACTATGAGAGTAATAAAGGAATAAGTAAAAGAATATGACATCCTCTTTACATGTTAGGTCTGGTTACACATTTTTATGTAAATTCCAGTGTTACATTAGTAATTACAGTGTTATGTAAGTTTCAGGTATACAATACAAGGATTCAACAATTTCATACATTATTCAGTGCTTATTATGGTAAGTAAACTCTTCATCCCCTTCACTATCCCCTTACCAAACCTACCCTCTGGTAACTATCAGCTTGTTCTCTGTAGTTAATCTCTCTCTTGGTTTGTCTCTTTTTTTTGTTCATTGGTTTCGTTTCTTAAATTCTACATATGAGTGAAATCATATGGTATTTTTCTTTCTTTGATTTATTTCACTTAGGATTGTACACTCTAGCTCCTTACTGTTGCAAAATGGCAAGATTTCATTCTTATTATGGCGAATAACATTTCACTGTATATATTTACGACCTTTTCTTTTTTTAATTTAATTATTTTTATTAACATATAATGTATTATTTGCCTCAGGGGTACAGGTCTGTGAATCATCAGACTTACACATTTCACAGCACTCACCATAGCACATACACTCTCCAATGTCCATAACCCAACCACTCTATCCCTACCCCCTCAACCCCCCAGCAACCCTCAGTTTGTTTTGTGAGATTAAGAGTCTCTTATGATTTGTCTCCCTCCTGATCCCATCTTGTTTCATTTTTTCCTTCCCTACTCCCAAACTCTCACGCACTACCTCTCAAATTCCTCATATCAGAGAGATCATATAATAATTGTCTTTCTCTAATTGGCTTATTTCACTTAGCATAATACCTTCTAGTTCCATCCACGTGGTTGCAAATGGCAAGATTTCATTTCTTTTGATGGCTGCATAGTATTCCATTGTACATATATATACGACATCTTCTTTATCCATGCATGTGTTGATGGACATCTGGTTCTTTCCATAGTTTGGCTATTGTGGACACTGATGCTATAAACATTCAGGTGCATGTGCCCCTTCAGATCACTACATTTGTATCTTTAGGGTAAATACCCAGTAGTGCAATTGCTGGGTCATAGAGTGGCTCCATTTTCAACTTTTTGAGGAACCACCATGCTGTTTTCCAGAGTACCATCTTTTCTTTATCCATTCATCTATCAGTGGGCACTTGGGTTGCTACCATAATTTGGCTATTGTAAATAATGCTTCAATAAACATGGGGTGAATATATCCTTTCAAATTAGTGTTTTATATTTTAGGGGTAAGTACCAGTTATGTGATTATTAGATTGTAAAGAAATTCTATTTTTAATTTTTTGAGCACCTTCCATACTGTTTTCCAAATTGAGTGCACCAGTTTGCATTCCTACCAACAACGCACAAGGGTTCCTCTTGTTCCACATCCTCACCAATACTTGTTTCTCATGTTACTGATTTTAGCCATTCTGACAGTATAAGGCGATATCTCACTGTGGCTTTAATCTGCTTTATCCTGATTGTGAGTGATGTTGAGCATATTTTCATGTGTCTATTGGCCATCTGTCTGTCTTCTTTGGAGAAATATCTGTTCCTACCTTCTGCCATTTTTAAATCAGATTATTTAGGGTTTTTTTTTTTGGTATTTAGTTATAGAAGTTCTTTATATACTTTGGATACTAACCCTTTATTGGATATGTCATTTGAAAATATCTTCTCTTATTCAATGGACTATATTTTAGTTTTGTTGACTATTTCCTTTGCTGCACAGAAGTTTTTTATTTTGATGTAGTCACAGTAGTTTATTTTTACTTTTGTTTCCCTTGCCTCAGGACAGGTATCTAGAAAAATGCTGGTATGGCTGATGTCAGAGAAATTACTGCTTGTGTTCTTTTCTAGGATTTTTATGGTTTTGAGTCTCACATTTAGGTCCTTAATCCACTTTGAGCTTATTTTTGTGTATGGTGAAAGAAAGTGATCCAGTTTCATTCTTTCATATGCAACTGTCCTGTTTTCATAACACAATTTGTTGAAGAGACTGTCTTTTTCCTATTGCATATTCATTCCTCCTTTGTCAAAGGTTAATTAACCATATAATCATGGGTTTATTTCTGGGTTTTATTCTCTGTTCTATTGATCTGTGTCTATTTCTGGACCAGTACTATACTGTTTTGATTATTACAGCTTTGTATTATATCTTGAAACATGGGACTCTGGTATCTCTAGTTTTGTTCTTTTCAAGATTTCTTTGTCTATCCAGGGTTCCATATAAATTTTAGTATTATTTGTTCTAGTTCTGTAAAAATTTTTTTTGGTTTTTGACAGGGATCACATTAAATGTATAGATTGCTTTGTGTAGTATAAACACTTTAACAATACTTATTTTTCCAATCCATGAGCATGAACTATCTTTCAATTTGTTTGTGTCATCTTCAATGTCTTTCATCAGAGTTTTAGAGTTTTCAGAGAACAGGCCTTTCACTTCCTTAGTTAAGTTTATTCCTAGGTATTTTTTTTATATATATATTTGGTGCAATTGTAAATGGGATTGTTTTCTTAATTTGCCTTTCTGCTACTTCATTATAAGAATGCAACAGATTTCTATATATTGATTTTGTATCCTGCAACCTTACTAAATTCATTTATCAGTTGCAGTTATTTTTTGGTGAAGTTTATATGTAATGTCATGTCATCTGCAAATAGTGAAAGTTTTACTTCTTCCTTACAAATTTGGATGACCTATATTTCTTTATCCTGTCTGACTGCTATGCCTAGGAGTTCCAGTACTGTGTTGAATAAAAGTGGTGAGAGCAGACATTCTTATCATGTTCTGATCTTAGAGGAAAAGCTCTTAGTTTTTTACCACTGAGTATGATGTTAGCTGTTTGTTGGTTTTCATATATAGCCTTTACTATGTTGAGGTATGTTCCCTCTAAACCTACTTTGTTGAGGGTTTTTATCTTGAATGCATGTTGTACTTTGTCAAATTTTTATGCTGCATCTGTTGAAATGATGAAATGATTTTTATCTTTCCTCTTGTGGATGTGATGTATTATGTTGATTCATTTGAGAATATTGAACCATCCTTGCATCCTGGGAGTAAATCCCATTTAATCATGGTGAATGGTTTTTTTTTTTTGTTTTTTTTTTTTTTTTTGCTATATTTTTGGATTCAGTTTGCCAATATTTTGTTGAGGATTTTTGTTTTTATATTTGTCAGAGATATTGGCCTCCAGTTCTCTTTTGTTGTAGTGTCTTAATCTGGCTTTGGCATCAGGGTAATGCTGACCTCAGAGAATGAATTTGGAAACTTTCCTTCCTCTTCTATCTTATGGAATAGTTTAAGAAGTTTAGGCTTTAACTCTTCTTTAAATGTTTGGCAGAATGCACCTGTAAAGCCATCAAGTCCTGAACTTTTGTTTGTTGGGAGTCTTTTGGTGACTGCTTTAATTCCATTACTGGTAACCAATCTTGCAAATTTTCTATTTCTCCTTCTCATGAAAGTAAAGGCCTTATGAAGAAGAGGGCTTATAGTGCCCTGCAGTGCAATGCCCCCTATTCACCAGAACTGGTGCTTCAGGAGTGTCTCCTATGTGTGTTGCATGCACCCTACTGTTGTGGTTGAGTTGCTTTTGTCTTCAGTCCAGTCATCTGCAATGTCTCTCTTCGCCTACTCTGGGCAGGGTTTGCTCCCTGTGTTGTTAGTAGGCTAGTCTGGGGCTGCCTTGGGCTTGAGTTAAGTCAGACCAGATGTTTGCCCAAGATGCAGAGGCACCAAACTGCAGTGAGGTTTCCCTGCATTGTCCCCTGAAAAGTATTTGTTGGTGAGCAAGACATGCAGTCAGACTAGATGTCTGTCCCCAGCCCACTGCTGGGGCCACAGCTGGACTGGTATGTGTCATTACCTTCACCTCTCTGAGGGGCAGCAGTCACATTGGAGTGGTCCCTGTTAGTGCTGCTTCCATGTCACCAGGCTTCAGCACCGCTTTGGATGTGCTCTCGCCACAAGTGTATAGGAGAAGAAGAGTCCTTAAAATGCAGGGACAGGGCATGCGGTGCCAGCAAGGTCCATGCAGGTCCACTATAGGAGGGGATCTGCAGCTGCCCAAAACTTCTGCCTAGGTTAGTGCAGAGTCCACTTGAAGAGAAGAGATCTGCAGAAGTACATGGGCAGGGTGGGGTGGTGGTGGTGAGGCACAATGTTATTAGCAAGCTAGGTGGAGAGTGATGGTGCTGGACTGGTTCTCACAGGTACTGGTATACCTAGGCTGCGGTGGGGCAGGGGGGTAATGGGGGAGGAATGGTACCTACCACCTCTTTTGTTCTTGGAAAAGTCTCCCAAAGGGACTCCTGTCCCTTCAGCACAGGATCTGAAATCGGCAAACAAATCTCTCTGATACAGGCATTTTTCAAAATGCTGCTTCTCCTCTATGCTATAATCTCTGTGGGGCTGTCTGTTGTGTAGTCACACATGCTTAACAATCACTTTCCCCAAGAATATTGTAATGATGCAATATTTCCAAATGAAAAAAAAATCAGGTAAAAAATCAAATGGGCAGCATAACTCAAATATTGTTTAAAACATCAGGCATAAAAAAACTGATTTTAAGTGTTAAGAATTAAAAGCAGTTATTTCTAAACAGTAAAACAAAATATGGATGATTTTAATTTTCTTGTCTATACCTATGACAAACATGTATTACTTTTATAATATAAAAAATAGAATATCTCAGGTCTATGTGATACTTAATATTCCTAGACCATATTATGATATGTCAACATTCATGTATTCACTTATCAAGATTTTTTTTTAAGACACATCTTTTATGGGCCCAGAAAAATAAATCTGAGATCATCTTGTTTCCTTGCAGCACTCATATTATTTTCGCCAATAAACTACTTCGGAATAATTTTAGATTTACAAAAAAGGATGCAAAGAGGGAAGAGTTTCTATATACTCTTCATAAAGCTACCCCTAAAGTAACACCTTACATGATCATAGTACACTTGTCAAAATGAATAAACATTAGTATAATACTATTAACTACACACTCAATTCATATTTCACCAGTTTTTCCACTAATATCCTTTTTCTGTTCCAAGATTGAAGCCAGGATGCCCCACTATATTTAGTCATCATGTGTCCTTAGTCTCAGTCCAATCTGTAACAATTTGTCATCTTACCTTGTTTTTCATAACCTTGGCAGTTTCAAAGACTACTGCTCAGGCATTCTGTAGTCCCTCAAGTTGGATTTGCCTAATGTTTTTCTCATGATCAGACTGATCAAATCCAGATCATGGGTTTTGGAGTAGATAACCACAGAGGTGAAGTGCCCTTCCCATTGCATCACATCAGGGGCCACAAGAAATTAACATATAATGTACCTCCACATTTACAGTAGAGGCTCCTCTACTGTAGATTTACTATTTTTCTCTTTCCACGCTTTATATTTTCTTTTTTTAAGATTTATTTATTTATTTGAGAGAGAGCATACCGGGGAGCATGTGGGAGGGTGGGGCAGAGGGCCAGGGAGAGAGAAGCTTTAGCAGACACCATGCTGAGTGTGGAGCCAACAGGGGAGCCCCATCCCAGGACACCGAGATTACAACTTGAGACAAAACCAAGAGTAGGGCACTTAACTGACTGCACCACCCATACACTGACCCTATACTTGATCTTTTCTGAGATTGAGTAGACATCAGAGAAGCTCTGAAAACCATGTAGGAGTTAACATTTTATAAAATATAAATTTTACATTTATAAGGGAAATCTCCATTTGTAAGGGTGTCTCCCTCTCTGTACCTGGAATAGGATGACCAAATCTCTAGAAACTCTTTATCCATGGAGAAGGCACAGACTTAAGTTTGCATAACAAACATAACCTCATTTACTGAGCTTTACCTGCAATCTCCCATAACTGGCTCCCCCTCCCAACAATTTTCTTTTGTCTTTAGCTAAAAACAGTATTTAAGGTGATGGCTTGGATCACTTTTGGGAGTTACTCAGTTTTCCTGTCTATTTCCCATGTATACATGAAGCATACATGTTATTAAACCTTTGTTTGCTTTCCTTCTGTTAATCTTTTATTAGAGGGCATATCCCAGCCAAGAATGGAGAAAGGCAGAGAGAAGACAAATTATTTTTCTCCCCTACATTCCCAATCATGAGTCTCAGGGGGAGCCAGATACATGAGCCTTTTGTAACTTAGGCACAAAAACAAATAAACTATAATGAAATGACACTTTAAGAGATATAGAATTTCCCCAGAATTCTGGACAATAGAAGCAGGAGACAAACCATTTTATCTTAGACTACATAAGTTGATTCCACTTAAATCAAGCCTAAAAAACAGCTATAAGGTCATAACCACAAAATAAAGAACAAATCCATTTATCTAATACGATGTCTATGCTTATACACAGAGCCCCTTCCAAAATGAAAGAGCAACACAACATTTAATTTGCTTATGTAATAAAGAAAATTTCTATGAAACAATAGAACAAAAAAATTACCCTTTGCCATGAATGGAAAATACATCCATGGATGTTAAATGCCAACCTCTCTTGATGAATGGATATAGAGGTAAATACAGAGGTTGCAGATAAACTCATTCCCTATTAATAAAAAAAAAAAACTATAAACTGGATCCTTTAAGAACTACGCACAAAAAGAAAATGCTTAGGCTGAGAACCTAAGCATGAATTAATTGATCAGTTTAATTTACAAACACAGGAAGGTAGAATTTCAAATGCTTCTTTATTTTGTTTCAGAATTCAATAGCAATGTCAACTGATTGAATAAAACCGGATACAGGGAGAAGTCAGTGAAATAAATTAATGAATTTAAATGGAATATTTAATTTCTCAAGTTCAAATGAAACTACATATAACATATATTCATATTTCATTTCTTCCCTTTTCCTTCCAAAAAACAGTCATACCTCCAAGATACTACAGGTTTGGTCCAAAACCACCACATTAAGGAAATACCGAAGTAAAGTGAATCAAATTAATTTTTTGGTTTCCCAGTGCATTTAAAAGTTATGTTTTTGCTAAATTATAATCTATTAAGAATGTAATAGTATTATGTCTTAGTAAGTGTACATACCTTAATTTATAACACTTTATTGCTAAAAACTGTTAATCATCATCTGAGCTTTCAGCACATCATAATCTAGGGGTGCCTGGGTGGCTCAGTGGGTTAAGCCTCTGCCTTCGGCTCAGGTCATGATCTCAGAGTCCTGGGATGGAGCCTCAAATCCTGCTCTCTGCTCAGCAGGGCGCCTGCTTCCCCCCCCACCTCCCTGCCTGCCTCTCTGCCTACTTGTAATCTCTGTCTGTCAGCACATCATAATCTAATGGAGAGTCCTGCCTCAGTGTTGATGGCTGCTGATCAATTAGGATGGTGGTTACTAAAGGCTGGGGTGACTGTAGCAATTTCTTGAAATCAGATGAAGTTTGCTGCATCAATTGATTCTCCCTTTCATGAACCATTTCTTCATAGCAGGAAATACTGTTTGATAGCAGTTTATCCATGATAGAACTTCTTTCAAAACTGGAATCAATCTTCTCAAACCCTGCCACAGCTTTATCAACTAAGTTTAAGTAATATTCTAAATCCTTGCCGTCATTTCAACAATCTTCACAGCATCTTCATCAGGAGTAGATTCCATCTCAAGAAACCACTTTCTTTGCTTTTTCATAATAAGCAAATTCTCATCCATTCAAGTTTTATCATGAGATTACAGTAATTCAGTCACATCTTCAGGCTCCACTTCTAATTCTAGTTTTCTTTCTATTTCTACCACATCAGCAGTTACTTCCTCTACCAAAGTCTTGAATCCCTCAAAGTCATCTATGAAGGTTGGAATCAACTTTTGACCCCTTCCTATGAATCATGAATGTTCTTAATAGCATCTAGAATGGTTCATCCCTTCCAGAAAGTTTTCAATTTACTTTGCCCAGATCCATCAGATGAATCACTATGGCCTTACAAAATGTATTTCTTAAATAATAAGACTTTTGAAAGTCAAAATGACGGCTTAACCCACAAGCTGCAGAATGGATGCTGTATCAGCAGGCATGAAAACATTAGTGTCATTACACATCTCCACCAGAGCTCTTGGGTGACCAGGTGCATTGTCAATGAGCAATAATATTTTGAAAGTAATATGTTTTTCTAGTGGGTCTCAACAGTTGGCTCCAAATATTTAATAAACCATGCTTTAAACAGATGTGCTGTCTTCCAGGCTTTGTTGTTCCCTTTATAGAACACAGGAAGAGTAGATTTAGCATCATTCTTAAGGACTGTAAGATTTTTGAAATGGTAAATGAGCACTGGCTTCGACATAATGTCACCAGCTGCATCAGCCCCTAACAAGAGAGTCCACCTGCACTTTGAAGAGTTGAAACCAGCATTGACTTCTCCTCTCTAGCTATGAAAGTCCTGGATGGCATCTTTTTCCAAAAGAAGGCTATTTCATCGACATTTAAAGTCTGTTGTTTAGTGCAGCCACTCTCCTTAACGATCTTAGCTAGATGCGGATAGCTTGCTACAGCTTCTATATCAGCACTTGCTGTTTCACCTTGCATTCTGATATTATGAAGATGGCTTCTTTCTTTAAACCTCATGAACCAACCTCTGGTAGCTTCAGACTTTTTTTCCACACCTCTCTCAGCCTTCACAGAACTGAAAAGAGTTAGGGCTTTGCTCTGGAGTAGGCTTTGGCTTAAGGGAATGTTGTGGCTGGATCTTCACCATTAAAACTTTCTCCATATCAGCCATAAGGCTGTTTCATTTTCTTATCATTTATTTGTGTGTTCACTGAAATAGTCAGTTTCCTTCAAGAACTTTTCCTTGGCATTCACTACTTGGCTAACTGTCTGGCACAACAGGCCCACTTAGATTTTGGCCTATTTTGGCTTTTAGCGTGCCTTCCTCATTAAGCTTAATCCTTTCTAGCTTTTGATTTAAAGTGAGAAATACACCACTCTTCTTTTCACTTGAACACTTAGAGGTTATTATAGGTTTCTTAATTGGCCTAATTTCAATACTGCTGTGTCTCAGGGAATAGGAAGGCCTGAAGAAAGGGAGAAAGACAGGGGAATAGCCAGTAGGTGGAACACGTATAACATTTAAGGATTAAGTTCACCATCTTATATGAGTGTGGTTCACAGCAGCTCAAAACACAACAGTAATATCAAAGATGACTGCTCACTCATCATCCTAACAATAATGAAAAACTTGAAATATTATGAGAATTATCAAAATGTGCTCCAAAGACACAAAATGAGCAAATACTGTTGGGAAAATGGCATGGACAGACTTGCTCAATGCAGGGTTGACACAAACTTCAATCTGTAAAACACAGTATGTGCAAAGTGCAATAAAGTGAAGCTCAATGAAATGAGATATGTGTGTATTACATAAACTCTCTTGATATAAAGAAACTGTCAGTTGCCTTACAACTATATACCTCAGCCTACTCAATGTCTTCAGTAAAAGAAAGGGTCTGGTTTACTATGAGTACAGTGTGCACACCACAGAGATACTGAACAGCATGAGGTCATGGAAAACTGAAAGCACTACCAATACTCTGTGCTCTTAGTTCATAAGACAGGGAATTAGATGCAAAAGGAAGTACTCTGATATTTATGTTTTTAAATAGTGTAGAACTGAAAGAAGACCTTTACAGTATAAAAACAAAGAATAGAGTTACAAGTGCTATATAGTTCATTCTGAATCCCTTAACGCTACTGAAAAGTTAAAAAAAAGTATTTAATGAAAAAATCCTATGCATGCTTTCTTATACAATACAGATTTTCAGAGTCAAATGATAAAAACATAAATTCAATTCTAGAGACAGGGAAAAGATAAGTGATCACATTCCACTTGCCTTTACTTTGTGTATCCAGAAGAAGAAGAAGGAGGAGGAGGAGGAGGAAGAGGAGGAAAAGGAAAAAGAATGGACAATGCAGTAGAGTATATATATTAAAGATATTACTATTTTGAAAAATCTGTATTTTCTGAAGCCCAAATTGATTAAAGAGTCTAAATTGCTTTTTATTTTATTATGGGGTCCAAGAGACACTATGGAAATGTAGTTTAAAGGCCAAGATACCAGAAATATGCTTTATGAATACCTCAGAGCCAAACTTTTGATCAGGAGACTTGAGAAGAATATCTAACACCTACAACTGCCACAGTTAGAACACAGTATGGCTCTCTTGCCAAAAAAAGAAGCATAGACACTGGGATAACTTTTCCCAGAAATTAAAAATAAATATGTTATCTCCATGGGAAGTTTTGGAAATCATAGTGATAAAAGATTTAAATATTGCACAATATGCATATATGATACTATTTTCAGCAAATAACATAAATATGCATATATACATATAGAAAGATATAGATATTTGGGAAATGTAATTGCAAGTATTTTATTTCTGGATATATAAATGCAATACCTCAGAAAGACACTAAGGGTATTATTATCTGTAGAACATCCTACCATAGTGTCAAAGTATGTTGCTAGGAAACCCAGTGGGAAGAAGGAAAAAGGAAAATTTCAACCATGTAAAGATCTGATGTAAACCTCTAAGCAGAACAAATTCATTTCTAGTTTTTATGCTCTAACCTTTGCAAGACTTCCATTGTTCCATAAAGAAATCTTAAATATGCAATTTAAAAAAGCCTGTAGCTACAAAAATATCAGGGATGGTCTAAGTTCTTAAATCCATATCTCTATATACCTATGGAGATAATGACCATCCATTCTTCACTCGATAATTCTCCCTGGTATAAAAAATTGTTCGTTCATCATTCATGATCCATTCATTCAAAAAAATTTATTAAACACTGATCACTTGTCAGACACTGGTATAGACACCAGAAAGAGAAAACTGAGCTAAACAGTCCCTGCCCATTCAGAATATAAAATCCAGGGGCAGACACAGATATCAATCTAATAATCACACTAAGAAATGTGAAAAATTGTGGTAAGTGCTACAAGAGAGAAATACAAATTGCTTTAAAAAATTTAAATGGGTGAATTTGACCTGGTTAGGGAGATCAGGAAAAGCTTTCCTAAGGAAGTGACACTCCACTGTGATATCAAGGATATGGAAGTGTTAACTAGGTGAGAAAAAGAGGAAAGGATTTTGAAGGTGAGGCCCTATGGCACAGGGTAGCACGGAGAACACCAGAAGACAGTGTGTCTTGAAAAGAAAGAAAATAGTAACAAGAGTGTGAGCTGAGGTAGGAGCCAGCCTATGCGTGAAGTTGTAAATTAGGTGAAGGAGTTTTGCCTTTATGCCAAAAGCAATAGAATGGCTTTGAAGTGTTAACAGCAGGGAGATAATGCGATTAGATCTGCATTTTAAATGTTCACTTTGGCCTGTTGTGTAAAGAAGACAAGAGAGGAACCAGAGGACATGGAGAGGAATGGTTAGGCTAGTTTGTGGTCTGGGCAGAGAAAAGGAACCCAGTCTCTCTCTATAAAGATTAGACACAGATATGGATACAGATATACAGATACAGATACAAACCTAGACAGGGATCTAGAAGAGGCAAAATCATCAGGACCAAATAATGACTGCATATACCTTGAGGGAAGAGTCAGGGATGATTCTGGGGCTTCTAACTCCCATTTCCCCAACCTTTAAAGTTCTTTATTGTCCCCAGTTTTTTAAATCATTAAAATAGCAAATTATAGACCTCTTCGATAAAAGAGCTTGGGAAAGAGGATGGAAAGTACCATATCTGTGTCTGCAACCTTATCAGAAATGTGGAATTATCTGAAATAAAGAACGCTAAAGGAAGCCCATGGTTCATTTGTTTGTGTGGTTGGTTACTTTGGGAAATTAGTTGAATGTGAATGTCATGCTGAATGTGTCAGAGATGATGAACTGTTAGCCAAAGATCTGCACTTGACATTTCTTAGTGAGGAATTCTTGTGGAAATGACTGTGGAAATGACCAAGGACTATATCTCCCACCTTCCCCACTCCTTTGTATTGAGCTAGAGCCATATGACTAGATCTCACGAAGAGTTTATGGACAACAGCACTGGGTCACAAAGCTTAAGAAGTGGCTGTGTTTTTTCCATTTCATTCCCTATCTCCTGGCCTCATGTAAAAATCTGCAACCTTGGGGTGCCTGGGTGGCTCAGTTGGTTAAGCAACTGCCTTCAGCTCAGGTCCTGGTCCTGGAGTCCTGGGATCAAGTCCTGCATGGGGCTTCCAGCTCAGTGGGGAGCCTGCTTCTCCCTCTAACCCTCTCCCCTCTCACGCTGTTTGTCTCTCACTCTGACAGAAAGAGGAAGGAAGGAAGGAAGGAAAAAAGAAAGAAAAGAGAGAAAGAAATGGAGGGAGGGAGGGAGAAATCTTAAAAAAAAAAAAAAAAGTCTGCAAGTCTTAAAAGAGAGTAAAGCTACTGAGTGATGAAACTGGCTTCCTAAGTCACCATGCAAAAAACTGCTTGATGACCAGAAATCCTGAACTGGGCTGTTATGTGAGGAAGAAATCAAGTTTTATTTCATGACACCATTGGAATTTTGGACTGTTTGTTTTAACAGCTAGCAATATCCTAACTAATGCATGGAGGCT
>ML101251.1:16463-37111 GCA_003697995.1 Taxidea taxus jeffersonii | reverse complement strand
ATTTATTCATTTGACAGACAGAGATACAAGTAGGCACAGAGGCAGGCAGAGAGAGAGGAAGGGAAGCAGGCCCCCCGCCAAGCAGAGAGCCCGATGTGGGGCTTGATCCCAGGACTCAGATCATGACCTGAGCCGAAGGCAGAGGCTTAACCCACTGAGCCACGCAGGTGCCCCCTGTGGGTGTATTTTCAAGGAATTCTGTGAATTCTTTGAAGGTTAAAACAATTTTTGTTTGTATTCTGATAATGGGGGAGGGCATGCTTGCATCTGTGGAGGGCCTGCTGTGTACCGGAGGGCTTTAGCTCCTGTCTTCTGTGACCTGGCGAGCCTGAGTACAATGCGTGTCAAGGCTACTGAGGAAGGAACGGAGGTTGTCTTAATACTTAGGTTCTTCTCGGAGGCCAAGCAAAGACCCGCCAAAGGTATGGCCTGCTCTGTACAGGCAGACAGGTGGAATGGCCGAGATGATTTGTAGAGAGACCTACATGAATACAGGTCTGACTCAAAGGAGCCTTCTGCTTAGTAGTCAGAACCAAGGCCTATGTTGAATTTAGGAATTTGATTTCAGTTAATCATTCATCTGGCTCTTTACAAAAATGTTAATTTGAGTAGTGATTTTTAGGTTTATAAAATTTTAAGTTGTAGACAAGCTTAGATTTTTAGAATTATACAAAGGCTTAGAAGTATAAGGTCTATTGTATTTTATACTTGTGTATGTTTAAGTAGTCAATTGGTATGCGGGCATGGGACATGATATTTGGGAGAATTACTGTTTTCTGTGAAGGGGTCTGTGGAACACTCAGACATTCTGCCACAAGGAAGATGACTGGGCAAATTAGTATTCTGTTTTTATGTTTTCAAGGTTGATCATTTTATTTTTTTTTTTTTAAGATTTTTTAATTTATTCATTTGACAGAGAGAGAGAGATCACAAGCAGAGTGGCAGGCAGAGAGAGAGGGGGAAGCAGGCTCCCCACTGAGCAGAGAGCCCGATGCGGGGCTCCATCCCAGGACCCTGAGATATGACCTGAACCGAAGACAGAGGCTTTAACCCACTGAGCCACCCAGGTACCCCAAGGTTGATCATTTTATTTTTTTAAAAAAAGATTTTATTTATTTATTTGAGAGTGAGTGAGAGAGAGCATGAGACAGGAGAAGGTCAGAGGGAGAAGCAGACTCCCCATGGAGCTGGGAGCCCGATGCGATGCGGGACTCAATCCCGGGACTCAGGGACCATGACCTGAGCTGAAGGCAGTCGCTCAACCAACCGAGCCACCCAGGCGCCCAAGGTTGATCATTTTAAAGGCTTTCTTTTGATTCTGGACAGGAGCGATTATGTCTTGGTTCTCCTATCATTGAAATAGAAGCCTTCCATTTTACACCAAGGAACTGCCTTCTCCTAACAGTTATGTGCCCTCAGGTCTTATCAAGGCAGATAGTGTCAATTTAAACCAGTCATTTAAGAGTTTGCTAGTATTTGTTTGTATCTTGAACTTTTGCCCTGTTGGGTCTTGGTTCCTAATACAAACATAAAAAATTCCTTTATAATGAGCATCATGAAAGTGGTTGCTGATAACATTTGTAACTGCTGCTCAGAACTCTCAGGCTGGGAAGACAAAACTTGAATCAGCCTCATGGAAATATAACCTAATGGTGGTCTTTGGCTTTTGTTGCTTAATATAATGCTTTTGAGATTCATCTGTGTTGTTGCATGTGTCTGTTTGGTTCATTCTTTTTTATCTCAGAGTAGTATTCCTTTGTATGGAGGAAGCACAGTTTGTTACCCATTCACCAATAGAGGGACATTTGTGGTTTTTGGTTTTGGCTGTTAACATTAAAGCTACTAGTAACATTTAAGGAACACCTGAGTGGTTCAGTCTGTTAAACATCTGACTTGTGGTTTCAGCTCAGGTCTTGATCTCAGGGTCATGAGTTTTTTGTTTTTTTTTGTTTTTTTGTTTTTTTTCTTTAAGATTTATTTATTTGACAGAGAGAGAGATCACAAGCAGGTAGAGAGGCAGGCAGAGAGAGAGGGGAAGCAGGCTCCCCGCTGAGCGGAGAGCCCCATGCGGGGCTCGATCCCAGGACCCTGAGATCATGACCCGAGCTGAAGGCAGAGAGGCTTAACCCACTGAGCCACCCAGACGCCCTCAGGGTCATGAGTTTTAAAAAAGCCTTGCTTAGAGTTCCTGGATGGGGATGGAGCCTACTTTAAAACAATAAAAACAGCAACAACAAAACAACAGTAAAGCTACTAATAACATTTGAGTACCAGCTTTCTGTGAACATAGTTCATTTGTCTTTGATAAATACCTAGGAGTAGAATTACTAGGTCATGGGGTGAGTGTATGATTAACATTTTAAGGAACTGTCTTGGAATTTTTCAAAGTGCTTATACTATTTTCCATCCATGTATGAGAGTTCCTGTTAATCTGCGTCCTTACCAAGGCTGGATATATTGACAGTCCTTAACTGTAGCTGTTCTAGCGGCTTGTAGTGCTGTCTCCTGGTTTTGACCCGCGTTTTCTAAATGACTTGTTGAAGCATCTTTTCATTCAAAATTTGATCAAGTCCAGTTTATCAATTTTAAATGATTTGGGCTTCTTGTGTTCTATGTAAGTAATCTTGGCTACTCAAGGTTATAAGACTTTTGCTCTGTTTTTTTTTTCTTTTTTTTTTAAAGATTTGATTTATGTATTTGACAGACAGAGATCACAAGTAGGCAGAGAGGCAGGCAGAGAGAGAGGAGGAAGCAGGCTCCCCGCTGAGCAGAGTCCAGTCCGATGTGGGGCTCAATCCCAGGACCCTGAGACCAGGACCTGAGCCGAAGGCAGAGGCTTTAACCCACTGAGCCACCCAGGCGCCCCTCTGTGTTTTTTTTTTTTCTAGATGTCTTATGTTTTGAGCTCATACATTTGCTCTGTGATCCATTTTTTTTTTTTAAAGATTTTATTTATTTATTTGACAGAGAGAGATCACAAGTAGACAGAGAGACAGGCAGAGAGAGTGGGGGAAGCAGGTTCCCTGCTGAGTAGAGAGCCTGATGTGGGGCTCGATCCCAGGACCCTGGAACCAGGACCTGAGCTGAAAGCAGAGGCTTTAACCCACTGAGCCACCCAGGTGCCCCTCTGTGATCCATTTTGAGTGAAGTTTTATATCTTTTATAAAGTAAGGTTAAAGTTCATCCTTTTTGCATGTGACTATCCACTTGTTTCAGAACTCTTTGCTGAAAATACTATTTTTCTTTGTTAAATTATCTTGGCATCTTTATAAAAAAATCTTTTTCTTTCTTTTTTTTTTAATGTGTGGGTCTACTTTGGATCTCTCTTCCACTTTACGTATATACTCATCCTTTTGCTAGTACCGTACAGTCTTGATTCCTGAAGCTTTTTTTTTTTTTAAAGATTTTATTTATTTATTTGTTAGAGAGAGAGAGAGCGAGCACAGGCAGAGAGGCAGGCAGAGGGAGAAGCAGGCTCCCTGCTGAGCAAGGAGCCCGATGTGGGACTCGATCCCAGGATGCTGGGATCACGACCTGAGCCGAAGGCAGCCGCCCAACCAACTGAGCCACCCAGGTGTCCCTCCTGAAGCTTTTTATAGTAAGTCATGAAACAAGGTAGAAGTTCTTCAGTTTTGTTCTTTTTTCAGCAGTGCTTTGGCTATTCTAGTTCCTCTGCATTCCCATATAAGGGTTAGCATCGTCTTCTAGTTTCTGCAGAAAAGCCTGCTGAGATTTTAATGGATGTTGTATTGAGTTTATTTACCAATTTGGGGAGAAATGGTATCATCATCATCATCATCATCTTTTTTTTTTTTTTTTTTAAGATTTATTTATTTGAGAGAGCAAGAATGCAAGCCATCATGAGCAAGGTGAGGGGCAAGAGGCAGAGGAAGATAAGCAGACTCCCTGCTGAGCAGGGAGTTGGGTACAGGGTTCAATTGTAGGACCCCAAGATTATGACTTAAGCTGAAATCAAGAGTCAGCTGCTCAGCCAACTAAGCCACCCAGACTGCCAAAAAATGACATCTTGATAATACTGCGTCTTTCAGTCTGTTAATGTAGTATGATTCTTCATTGATTTAGGTCTTTTAAATTTCCTTTTCTTTTCTTTTCTTTTTTTTTTTTTTTTAAAGATTCTATTTATTTATTTGATAGAGATCACAAGTAGGCAGAGAGGCAGGCGGGGGTGGGGGGCGGGGGGCAGCAGGCTCTCTGCTGAGCAGAGAGCCCAATACAGGGCTCAGTCCCAGGATCCTGGGATCATGACCTGAGCTGAAGGCAGAGGCTTTAACCCACTGAGCCACCCAGGCGCCCCTTCCTTTTTTTTTTTTTTTTTCCTCTTCCAAGATTTTTATTTATTTATTTGACAGACAGAAAGATCACAGGTGGGCAAAGAGGCAGGCAGAGAGGGGGAAGCAGGCTCCCTGCCGAGTAGAGAGCCCAATATGGGGCTCAATCCCAGGACCCCGAGATGATGACCTGAGCTGAAGGCAGAGGCCCATCTGAGCCATCAGGCGCCCCAGGTCTTTTAAATTTCTTCTTAAAATAGTTTTATAGTCTTTAACGTAGGCTTTGTACATAGTATGTTGAAAATTTTCCAAGGTATTTCATATTTTCTTGCTGTTGTAAATGGTACTTCGAATACAATATCTAATTGTTTATTGCTAATATATAGAGATACAGTTTTTTTTTTTTTTAAGATTTTATTTATTTATTTGTTAGAGAGAGAGAGAGCACAGGCAGACAGAGAGGCAGGCAGAGGCAGAGGGAGAAGCAGGTTCCCTGCCGAGCAAGGAGCCCGATGCGGGACTTGATCCCAGGACGCTGGGATCATGACCTGAGCCGAAGGCAGCTGCTTAACCAACTGAGCCACCCAGGCGTCCCCAGTTTTTTTTTTTTTTTTAATTGACTTTGTATCCTGTGAAAGCTCATTTATTTATTCTGTTGGTTATTTGGTAGACTCCTCAAGATTTTCTACATAGATGATCACATCATCTACAAATAATATATTTTTCCTTTCCAATCTGTATCTTTTTTTTTTTTTCCCTTGCTATATTGGCTAGGCCCTCCAGTATGATATTGAGTAGAAGTGGTATGAGCAGACATGCTTTCCTGTTTCCAGTCTTATGGGGAAAGCATATGGTCTTTCACTATTAAGTATGATGTTAGCTGTAGGATTTTGTGTATCAGGTGGGAAAAGTCTACTTCTGGTTTTAGTTTGCTAGAGGTTACCATGAATGGATGTTTAATCTTGTCAAATTCGTTTTCTGCATCTATTGAAATGACAAAGTTTCTCTTTTTTAGTTTGTTAACAATATTAATTATGGTGATGTATTCCTGTGATAATCCACACTTGATCATGATGTATTATCCTTTCCATAGGTTGCTATGTTGGGGTTGCTGGCATTTTGTTAAGGACTATTGCATCTGTATTCACGAAAGATAATAGTCAGTAGTTTCTTATCTCACAATACCTTTGTGTGGTTTTGGTGTAAGGGTAATTAATACCTTGTAGAGTGAACTAGGAAGTATTCTCTCTTCTGTAGTTTTCTGGAAAAGTTTGTGTGGAGTTGGTTTCTACCATTTCTACCGTAAATATTTGGTAGAATTCACCAGTGAAGCTATCTTGACCTGGAGTTGCCTTGTTAGGATGATTCTGAACTACGAGTTCAATTTATTTGATAAAAGCTATCTGTCTCTTCCAGTGTGTTTTACAAATTTTTGTCTTTAAAGAAATTTGTGTAGTCATTTTACAGTGTATGCAAGTCATGTCATTATGCTGCATTCCTGCATACAGTTACATAGTACTGTCAGTTACAGCTCAGCAAAACTGGGAAAAAAGAAATTGCCCATTTTATATCAAATGTATTGGCATCAAGTTGCTCAGAATATTCTCCTACTTGTGTTTTTAATTTCCATGGGATCTGTAGTGATTTGCCCCTGCCACTTTATTCCTGACATTCGTTGTTTGAGTTTTGTCTGTTTTCTCCCCGATAGCCTGGCTTTAGGTTTATCATTTTTATTAAGCTAAGAACCACAATTTGGTTGAACTGATTTTCCATTTTTCTGTTTCATTAATTTCTGCTCTTAGGTTTATTATTTCTATCTTTCAACTTCATAGTTAATTGGGGTTAATTTCATAAAATCCTGTTTAAGCATTTCTTTAGCTGCATCCTACAAATTTTGGTATGCTGTGGTTTTCATTCTTTTAAAAGTATTTTGTAATTACCCTTATTGTGATTTATCCTTTGACCCTTGGATTATTTAGAATTTTGTTTTTTTTAATTTCCAGATACTTTGGTGTGTTTTTCAGATATCTTTTTGTTTTCTTTTTCTTTTCCTTTCTCATTATTTATTTGAGAGAGAGAGAGAGCATGAGCAGAAGGGAGAGGGAGAAGCAGGCTCCCCACTGAGCAGGGAGCCTGACATGGGGCTGGATCCCAAGACCATGGGATCATGACCTGAGCCAAAGGCAGACTTAACTGGATGAGCCACCCTGGCGCCCCACGGATATCTTTTTCTAATTGAAGTATGATTGGCACAACATTATATCAGTTTAGTATAACATAAAGATTAAATATTTGTATATATTAGAAATTAATCCCCACAGTAGGTATATAGTTAACATCTGTCACACCATAGTTACCCAAAAAAGGTTTTTTTCCTTGTGGTGATGACTTTTAAGATTCTTAGCAACTTTCAGATTTGAAATACAGTATTCATTAAAGTCACTGTGCTATACATTATATTTCCATGACTTATTTATTTTATAACTAGAAGTTTGTGCCTTTTGACCCCCCTTTTGTTATTATTAGCTTAATTCTGTTGTAGTTAGAGAACATACTTAATATATGATCTAATTCTTAGAAATGTGCTGATTTGTTTTATGGCCAGTTTTGATTATTCTGTGTGCCTCGGAAGGGATTTGTATTCTGTTGTCAGGAAGAGTGTACTATTAGGTACTTCAGGTTGGTTGATCTGCGTCCTTCCTGATGTTTTTGTCTAGGTCAGCTACTGAAAGGACTGCTGAAATTCCAAATGTAACTGCGGGTTTGTGTATTTCTCTTTTTAATTCCTCCTTCATGTATTTTGAGTTCTGTTACTGGAGTCCTTACATATTTACCACTGCTGTTGCTTCTTGTTAAATCAGTAATGTTGTCATTATTATTATTTATTTTTACTGTCATCGTCTCCTTCATTCCCGCTAGCATTCCTTGTTCTAAAGTAAACTTTCTCTAATAGTCATAGAGCTACCCAGCCTTTTTAAGTTAGTATTTGCATGCAGTATGTCTCCCAACCTTTTTTTTAACCTACCTGTGTCTTTATAATCCACTGTAGAAAGCATGGTGCCTCTTGCTTCTTAATCCAACCTGACAACAATTTCTAACAATTAGAAAATTTAAGTATTTCCATTTAATGTAATATTGATATGTTTAGATATAAATCTGCCTTCTTGCTTTTTTTTTTCCTTCCTTTTCCCCCCCATCTGTTGTTTGCTACTTTCCTTCTGTTTACCTCTTTTCCTTTGGATTAATTGAATTTTTTACTTTTATCTTTCTTTCTGTTGGATTAATTGAGTATTTTCTCTGTCTGTCTGTCTTTTCCTCCCTTCCTCCCTCCCTCCCTCAGTATGGAGCCCAACGCGGGGCTTGAACTCATGACCCTGAGATCAGGACCTGAGCTGAGATCAAGAGTCAGTTAATTACTGAGCCACCCAGGCACCCCTTGAATATATATATATTTTTAAAGATTTTATTTATTTATTTGTGAGAGAGAGGGAGAGAGAGCAAGCACAGGCAGACAGAGTGGCAGGCAGAGGGAGAAGCAGGCTCCCTGCCGAGCAGGAGCCCAGTGCGGGACTCGATCCCAGGACGCTGGGATCATGACCTGAGCCGAAGGCAGCTGCTTAACCAACTGAGCCACCCAGGCGTCCCCCCCTTGAATATTTTTTATGATTCTGTTTTACCTCTTCTTGACTTGTTACCTGTATTACTTTGTTTCATTATTTTTAGTGATTCTAGAATTCACAATATAGATCTTAAACTTTTCAACTTCTACTTTCAGAGAATATTATATACTTGACATGTAGTATAAGGAGCCTTAAAATATTGTACTCTGAGTTCCACCAGCTGTGTAGTCATCTGTTATCTTCTTTTCTTTTTTAAAATATTTTATTTATTTATTTGACAGAGAGATCACAAGTAGGCAGGGAGGCAGGCAGAGAGAGAGGGGGAAGCAGGCTCTCCGCAGAGCTGAGAGCCCGATGTGGGGCTCGATCCTAGGACCCTGGGATCATGACCTGAGGTGAAGGCAGAGGCTTTAACCCACTGAGCCACCCAGGCGCCCCCATCTGTTATCTTCTTAAAAGACTTTTAAAATGAGAAGAACTCTTCCCCCTCCCCCATTACGGGTTGGTGCTCTTCCCTCTTGCACGTTGCTTCCATCATCTGTGCCTGTTCTTTGGCCTCAAGGGCTGCCTTGAACATTTTTCTAGTGTAGGGGGAGCTTCTGTTTGTCTGAAGCTTTTCTTTTGCTTTCATTTTAAAAAGTCATTTTTGTTCAGGGCGCCTGGGTGGCTCAGTGGGTTAAAAGCCTCTGCCTTCAGCTCAGGTCATGATCTCGGGGTCCTGGGATCAAGCTCTGCATTGGGCTCTCTGCTCAGCAGGGATCCTGCTTCCTTTTCTCTCTCTTTCTGCCTCTCTGCCTACTTGTGATCCCTCTGTCAAATAAATAAAAAAAATTTTTTAAGTCATTTTTGTTCAAAATTCTAGGTTGTTGGTCATTTCTTTGCTGGCTTCCCTAGTTTCTGGTGGAAGCGTGAAGCGTGTTGTCATCCTTGCCTTTGCTTCTCTGTGCAGAAGGGATGTTTTCTTCTGCCTGCTTCTTAGATCTGTACTTCATCATTGCTTTTCAGCCTTTTACTGATGTGCTCGGTATGGTTTGCTTTGTGTTTATTGTGCTTTGGTTTAGATGAGTTTTTAAGATATGCCAGTTTACAGTCACATCGAATATGGAAAATTTTCAACAATTTCTTTATATAACCTTTTTTTCTGGGACACCATTACCCGCATGTTAGACATCTTGACTTTTGTTTTAGAAATGCTTTTTTTTTTTTTCCAGTCTTGTTTTTTGCTCTGCCTCATTTTTGGATTTTTCTATTGCTTCAGAGTTATTGATACTCTGCTGTAAGATATATTTTTCTTCTTTAGAAGTTCCATTTGGTAATTTTTTACATCTACACTTTCCTCCTCATGTTTAATGTTTTCTTCTGCTTTCTGACACGTAAGAGTTTGTAACCACCAGTTTCAGATTCTTGTCCATTGGTTGCATCATTTTTGTTGTTTTGGGGTCTGTTTCTGCTGATTTGTTTCCCTCATGGTTATGTGTTCTATTTTCCTTCTTGGTTTTGTCATTGGATGCAGGACTTTGCATACTTCACATTGTTGAGTGCTGGATTTTGTTATATTCTCTTCAGCTATGTTGGACTTGGAGAGCACATAATAACTGAAGCTAAATTTGTATGAGATGAGTACCAGAAGGTGAGACACTTAAGGATTTAGTGTATAGTCATCATGCACTGTTTTAAAAGGCCTCATTTCATCCCTTGTCACCAGGAAGTGTTACTTTCCAGGTTCTTGGCTGCTGTTCTGAGCCTGTCCTGTGTGTCAGGCAGCGTCGTTGGTGCTAGTGCACAGTGGTGAACAGGACACGAAGGTCCTATTCTTGGGGACTGGTCTTCTAGTGATGAAGACAGGTAAAAAACAAAACAACAAAAACCAAATGAGAAAACAAGGGAAACACCAGGATTTCAAATAGCAGTTTGTGATACAAGAGATTAACGGGGTGATTAAGCTCAGGAGACGGGCACCCACACCAGTAATTTGAACAGGTCACTTTTGCACTGAGAACCAGTTGTTAACTAGAAACAGATCAGCTGTGCCAATCTGGGAAGGGAATGCTGAAGAGTCCGGCCGTGGCGTATCTAGGGAGCGGCCACTCTCAGACAGAGGTGGCTTAGGGAACGCCCGCCACTCCAGGCAGGACACCCTTGGGAGAGGCTCTCTCCATAGCGGAGCAGTGGCTGAGAAGCCGCAGGCAGGTCTGACAAGCTGTCACAGGGTGGGCAACCCAGTGTTCCTCTCAGGCCTCTGGGTGCTGCGGGCTCGGAAGCCTCCGAGGTGGCCCTCCCGCGCCCCCTGCTGGCAAGGCCCCACACAGCGCCGGGGCTGCTCTGACACCCAGCGGGTGGGTTTGGAGCGGAGAGGGGAAACCTGATGCCTGATGTACCCGCCTTCCTGTGGAGGTGGGACTGGTAGGATTCTGTCCCTCAGGCCATTCACACATTTAGTGGGTTAGTGCTCTAGGCAAAGACTCAACTGCAGTGAAAGAAAAGCGATGTGTGCTGGGAAACTGTGAAGATGGGTAAGAAATTTAAAGTCTGTTTCTGAGTGGTGCAGAAGGTTCTGTGCAGGGGAGTGACAGGGTCTCTCTTACTTTAACTATCACTCTGGCTGCTGCTTGCGGGAGGGCTGTGAGTATGGGTGGCAGCGAGCCGCCCTGTCACCCGGCAGGCAGAGGTGACAGTAGCTTGGACCATTGAGAGCAGGGAAGGGAGAAGCTGATTGTACATCTGCTGAGGACTGGAGTCCCACGGGTACCTTGCTGTTGGATGAAGGGAATGGAGGGGAGAAGAAACCTCCTTCATGCAGTGCAATGACCTGCTGCTCTTGGGGGATAGTCTGGTTCTACCAGCATTGCGCTCAGACCTGTCAAGCCTTTCTAGTCACCATGGGTATTAAAATCGTCTCATTTTCGGGTACTCTTGTCTAATCTACGAAAAACCTGAGCATCTCCTCTCCCTCAGAGCATCTCCTCTTGGGGTCAACAGGGCATATCGTGGGGGTGGAAGACAGTGGTGCCTGTCCTGCTTCCTTGGCCTTCCCTGCTCTGCCTGGGTGGAGAAGGGGCTCTGGGCAGGAGGGGTTGGGGGGAGTCTCCATACTTTATAGGCTGTCTGTGGTTCTTTTTGGTGACCAGGGCCCATGGTTCTAACTGGTGTTCCACTGGTGAGTGGCTCTTGATTGTAAGAAGCCCCCCCCCTTTAAAGAAAAGATTTTATTTATTTATTTGACAGAGAGCTAGGGAGGGAACACAAGCAGGGGGAGCAGCAGAGGGAGAAGGAGAAGCAGGTTTCCCCCTAGCAGGGAGCCCGATGTGGGGCTCGATCCCAGCACCCTGGGATCATGACCTGAGCTGAAGGCAGACACCTAACCGAGTGAGTCACTGGGGTGCCCCCAGAAGAGGCCCTTCTTTAGGGTTTCCTAGACTTCGGTCCGGACTTCTCACTGTCTGCCACATACTCTGTGTGACATACCCCCAACCCTTGCTCTGCCCCCTGGTGTAATTCTGGGACCCACTCACCTAACAGGAACCTTTTCAGGTGGGTTTTTTGATGACACAAGCCCCTGCCCTCAGAGCAGGGACCTGGCCTACCATATGATGGAGGCAGGCTCACTACTGCTCCCTCCCATGTCTGTGTGCCCAAACTCCAAGGGGCACACGACAGGCCCAGTTTGCCACTGGTGGTGCCCCAAGTATCTGACCACCCTGAGGAAGCACCCACCAGGTGCCACAGCCTCCCAGGGCTTGTCTGCTCTCTCTGGGTGTGTGCGTTCCTTTCACAGGCCCTTCCCTGTGGCTTCCTTCTCCTTAGGCTGGTGGGGTGAAGGCTGTGGGGCTGGCTGCCCTGTTAGTGCCCTTTCTTCACCACGGGGATCATCTGCTCTAGGACTGGAGTGCATGTGTCCATAATGTAATAGAATCCCTCTCAGGTCCTGTCCCTGAGGGACGAGGGACCAGCTGAGGGGTGGGGGAGAGGGTTGTAGTTATATTCCCTATAATGGCTGTTAATAGAACCTTCTAGGGCCTCTTGGGTTCTAGGCACGAGGGTTGGAGCCTGCTTCATCCTGCCATCTTTGCCCAGAATGTTCTCTTTCTCCAGCCTCCTGTCCCTTAGAGCAGGCAGCACAGCTGTGGGGTTCCACAGGGACGGGACAAGAGGCCTCTGCTCCCTACCTCCCCCTGCCCCCCGGCTTCCTGCTGGGCTTGCTGGCTGCTGGCTGCTGATGGTGCAGGGCAGTGCGTCTGCTGATGAGGATGCTGAGAGCGGAGCTGCTGTTTCCTAAAGCATGAAAGAAACTTACTGTTTTCCTGAGATTGTGGTAGAACTCGCCAAAGGTAGCAAATAATTGGTTGCCAACAAAATTCTTAGGCGTCAGAAAGTTACCCAGATGATGTTCTTGGAGATCTTGTCAGCGTCTGAATTTAAATTTGTTTCTAAAAGGCATTTTTCTAACACGTTAATAACAAATTTCTACCGTGAACATTTGAACATAGTCTGTTCTGTTCTCTTTTCAAAGCAGGGCCAAGACTTTCTTCTTCACTCCCCTCTTGGCGGGTCCCAGCCGGAGACAGGCGGCGGGAGGCTAGCCCTCGGTGCGCAGACGCTGCCCTCGGCGGGGCTGGGCACTGCCCCCTCAGAAGCCGCGTGTGCCTGTGAGGCCTGCAGCGAGCGCAGGTACCAGTGTGGGCCTGCAGGACAGATGGGAGCAGGGCCTACCTGACCTGCACTGCAGCTGGAGCAGGAAAGGGGCCATTCCCATAAAGACGGCAGGCACTTGAGCAATTACTGAGGACTGAGACAGGAGCCTGGGTGTCAGCAGGAGAACCAGCGGGATGAGGCTCTTCTGAGTCCCTGCCTATGAGGGCTGACAGGAGCAGGCTATTGCTCAGAGAGGGAGGGAGGCAGAGCCAAGTCATTAGAGTCTCAGGCTGGCCTGGGTAGGGGGAGAGCGCCCCTTCCCTGGGATGCTGCTGCAGGGTAGAGGGGGGAGAGGCCAGGGCCTAGGGGCTCTGAACCCGCTCTGTGCTCGGCTCAGGCCCGAAGCCAGTGCAGCCAAGTGGGGAGCAGGGGCTTTGTGACGAGAGAGAGCTGCCTGATGGGCCCTTCGAGATGGAGGGGAGCATCAGTGTTCTTGATGTGGGATGCCAGGTGTGTTCATTCCTGTTGGGCAAGGAAGGGCTGTGGTCTCCTGGGGAGGAGGGTTTGGGGAACCAGACAGCTGCAGGCACCTGGGCTGCACCAAGCCTGGGCTGGTCACCAGGCCTCCCTGTGGCCACAGCAAGTGGGAGGCCGCTCCAGGAGCAGAGCAAGGTAGAGGATGCCATTGGGAGTCCATGCCCCATCCCCTTAAGCCGTCTAGAGGGCAAGGGTATCCCAGACTGTCCGCTAACCCTGACCTTGCTCTTGTGCCATCTCACAGAGAGATTTCAGCAGAGACGGACCGTGAACCTCAGCAGCTGCAGAACTATTGGTCAGAAGTGCGCTACACGGTCCGCTGCATTTACCGCCAGGCAGGGACCCCGCTGGCCGACGACCAAGACCAGAGCCTCGTGCCCGACAAGGAGGGGGTGAAGGAGCTCGTGGATAGGTACACGTTGCCCCTGTGTCGTGTCCCTCCCTCACCTGCTGCCCAGGAAGCCTATCCTCTGCTTGGGCTGGGCTCTGCTCTCTGGACCCCGTAAGCTTGGCTGCGCCCGTTCACCGCCCTGCCGGCTGGCAGACAGACTGCCGGAAGCAAGCTGGGCAGAGATTCACATTCATTTTGATGAAATGCTCACTGCCTATATAATAAACAAATGAATCAACACGTTTCTGTCCTTTCTTAGTGTTGAGACTGACCGCAGCACTGCTTTCTGAGTCCTGACTGTGCCAGGGATGGTGCTGAGCACAGTCTCAAGCCCTCTTGTGTTTAATCAGCCCCAGGAGGACAGGCAGGTGCCCGCTGTGGTGAGAAGACATTTCCTGAGGCCAGGCAGCTTGAGAACACGCCGGTGTGGGAGTGGAGCGCCCGCTGTGGCCGGCCTGTCCGAGTGGGCGTCCCACAGAGGGGCCTGCGACTCCATGTGTGCTCTTCAGCGGACGCCATGTGCCCGGTGACAGACAAACTGTTATTCTGCCTTATAGTCTGTAGCGTCTTTCTTCTCTTCTTTGAAATGTTCCAGGTAAAAGGGATCAGTTTGAGCAAGGCGGTTCATGGATCGTTTCTCCTCTTGGTTTGTGTTTACCACATTTTGAAGGGGGCTCTGCAGACTCTTACTCGCTGTGCAGCACAGATTATCTTGGAGTGAGGAGCAGTGCATGGCTGTGGGTTCTGTGAACTTGTGGAGGAACGCGGCCAGTGTGTTCAGGGCTCAACGCCTTGCACTACAGGAGGTGGATCTGGGTGGTTGTGTCGCTTCTAGGAGTTAGGTTTCCTAGTGAGTATGAGGGAAAAACATAGAGCCTGCCATTCAGGCACATGACGTCCTAGACTGCCAGTGCTTAGGAAGCAGTTGAAGTCAAAGGAGAGGCAAGCCAGAGTAAGACACTCGGCAGGTGCTTGTACTGGCGGGAGAGGTTATGGCAGAGAGCATAAAGCCGGTAATGGGAATTGCTGAGGTTTGGGAAACGGCATTGCCCTGATAGTGAAATACACTGTTAAGAATGTGGAAATGTCACAGCCCCAGCTGGAAGTGTGTCTGTATCAGATCTGCTGTACTCGCCCTCGTGTCCAAGAGCATGGCTGCTTTTGTGGTTTACATGGCGATACTCATCAGGAGAGGGGTGTTAGTGAAGCCTGCTTCTGGGAGTCTGTATAGCTGGTGGTGATAATCCTTTCCTCCTCTCTGTGGCCCTTGGTGTCCTACATGGTCCTGCTCTGTGCTGCCCTTACACCATTCTTCACTACATCCCGTCCTTCCTCTGCTGGCCACACTCACTCCTGCCACAGGGCCTTTGCACTTACTCTTCTTTCTGTCTGCCATGTTCTTCCTTTCTCAGGATTTTTTTTTCTCCTTTCCAGTGTTCACATTACTTTTCAGAGTCACCTTCTCAAAGAGGCCACTGTGTGTAAGACCCCAGGCACCTCTCTGTCATCACTCTTTTTCCTCTTGCCGCCTTTTTCATTATTTCCTACCATTACCCAGAATTCCATCATGCATGTGCTGTCGGCATCATGAGGGCAGAGTTTATTTCCTTGGCTTCCTCAGTGCTGCAGCCATGTCACTGTAGCGTAACCTTCAGCACACGTACACCGGTGTTTGTTGGCTGTGCATGTGGATAAGCCGCCACAGTGACTTCGGCATAGTTCTGCCTTCTGGTCATATGGCTTTTAAAAAAAAATCTGCTTGTGGGAGGACCACATGACCATTGTGTTGAACTTCTAAGGTTCTGAAATAGACAAAGAAATAAAGTAAAATGGATGTTTAATTCACCTCCCTAAGAGGTGTCCAGTCTTCTGTAAGTTTGGTTGTCCCTCTGTCATTTGAGCCTTCTGAGGCATTCCTTTAACAGATGACATATATTCTACTTTGTAGGACAGTTGTACTGGTAATTAAAATTGTGGTTGCTACGCTAAAATAGTATGTCTTTCTGAAGTGTGCTGACCCCAGTGGGAATCCCATCAGTTTTTATTGTTTCTCTAGCCACATTTTGTGCAAGGCTTCCTGTGCTTCATTGCTGGGTTTTACTTGCCTCTTGTCTTTATAACTTAGGTGGTACACTAATTAAAAACTGGAATAGAGGGCAACTTACATTCTTCTCTTTTTGACCAAATGTGGTGCCCAGAAGGTAAAAGGATCTGTTGTGTAAAATCCAGGACCTGTGGCTTGATACGTTTTATAATGTGTGTCTGATAAAGTGCTGGCCTCAAGGACTCTCTCCTGGTGGCGGCTTGCAGACAGATACTGTTGTCAGCCCAGCGGTCCTGGGCTTCCATCTGCAGATCCCTCAGGATTGTGCAGTTGGGAGAAGCGGCTGCTTTAGTAGGTTATCTCCAGATTAGGAAAGAAATTTATAAAAATGTTAACTGCTACTGTGGTTCGGCAGAAAGGTACGTATTCATTTTCTCCTTCTTTTCAGCTTAGGGGTTTTATTTTATACATTTTCATTGTTTTTTTGGGTGTGTGTTGGGGGGGATAGCTTAAAAAGAGACATTGTTTCTATAGTTTTCTCTGATTATAAAAATAATGCAAGCCCATTTGCGTTATATACTGAATTCCTGTAAAAAAGGACAGAGCAGTCTGCTCTAGAGTCCTCCAAGCAAGGTGTCACCTCTGCTGAGTGGTTGCTTTTGCCCAGCATTGGGGCGTGGACAATGAGTTGTCTTCGCGCTCCTGAGAGGAGGCGCCACAGTGTGCACTCTGCCACCTGCTGGTTGTGTGAACTCCTGGCCTTCGTGGCTGCGCTGTTCAGCTGAGTGATGAACTTGGTGATTAACTGGGTCCGTACGTGGGAGACACAGTGCTAGTGCAGAGTAAGTTTTGAGTAAAGACTGGAATTTTGGGGCTCTTAGCTAATGACTTTGAGGCTCTCGATGCTGTCTGTGCCAGGGCTCCTCTGTGGTGAGTGAGGTGAAGACATCTCTCATGGGATACTGAGAAGATGGTGGTTGTGGCCACTGCCGGGTGGGTGCTGATCGCAGCTCAGCTCACTGATGACAGTTCTGTGGAGGGCCATGTGTGGGCGGGTCATGGGTGAGAGGTGACTCTCTCTTCTCCGTGCAGGCTCTGTGAGAGGGACCCCTACCAGCTGTACCAGCGGCTAGAACAACAAGCCAGAGAGTATGTGCTGGAGATGAAGGTCCGACTGCTCCGGCAGCTGTCGGCGGCATCCAAGGTGAAGGCGCCGTCTGCCCTGCAGGGCCCTCCGCAGGCTCACCAGTTCATCTCTCTCCTCCTCGAGGAGTACGGCGCCCTCTGCCAGGCGGCACGCACGATCAGCACCTTCCTGGGCACGCTGGTAAGAGCAAAGGCTGCCTTCCTCTGGTTCTGTGGGGAAGAACTTGAGAAGACCACTGTACTTGGGTGAGGTCATGGGGAGGCTTATGTGTTGACCTCGTGCGCCATCACCGGCCCCTCCTTTGCGGCGCTCAGGCACCAAGGAAAGAACCTGATTCCTCTCCCTTCTCTCTTCTCTCTGGACTGTGCTGTGGGAGGAAAGTGTCGCATGGATTGTTATCCGGGTAACATATCATGGAAATACAGTTTGGAGACCTTGAGGCCTAGGGAGCAAGAGATGGGGATGATGTGAGGTGAGGACCAATGTGTGCGTTAGGAGGGAGAAGAAAGACAAATGGTTTCTGTCTTAAGCTGTTATCTCTGTTGTCAGTGTGACACGCAGGGCATGACTCCTGTGGAGAGCACTTGCTTCCGGTCCTGTGGCTTTCAGTTGTCGATTCCACAGTCCAGCCCTGGGTTAGGAATGGGTTCCCAGAGTCTGATAAGAACCCACCCTCAAGGGGCGCCTGGGTGGCTCAGTGGGTTAAAGAACCCACCCTCATGCCCACCCCAGCCCAGTGGCCCTTAGGAAGGAGACAAGCAGGGGTGTCTTATGGGTCTCTGAACACCTCACGAGGTAACCTAGCGTATGTGGGTTGAAGGAGGCATGTGGTAGAATCTCAGCTCCTGGAAACCAGCCAGGATGGGCATCAGAAGCTTCAGTCTGCCCTGTCAGCGGTGCAGCCGCCAGTGCAGGGAGACTGTGCTCCCTAGAAACCGGTCATTCAGGTCTTCCTGACTGTTAGAGAAATACCGATTTGCCGATAATCCGTGGACTTGTTTGCCATTACCTCAATTTAGTTATTAAATGATACTTTACTGGACTAGTTTTGGGTACTTTCTTCCTGGTAAAACTACATTTTGAAACAAATAGAGCACCAGTAGTTCCTAAGATTTTAAATGCAATGGTCTTTGTGATTCTAAAGTTGATAGACCTTCTCTCCAGGAAAATTTACAGACACACAATTTTGCAGGTAAATTCGGGGGGGCGGTGGGCTTCATGGGCCTCCTCAGGCAACCCTGCAGTAGACCATGCCGTGCCGGTGACTCTTGACAGCCTGGAGGAAAGCACGCGATGTGAGGAAAGGAGCCGGAGTCAGGAGAGATGGCTGTCTCTGCGTCATGAGAACCTGCAATGGCATGCCGGTGCCCAGAGCAGGGCCCAGCAGGCCTCCAGTGCCTCACTCCCTAATGTCACATCGCACGCAGCTCTCCCTCTTCCGCCTCGACTTACTGAAAGTACCCGCTCTTCAGAAGTTCACATCCAGTGTCACCTCCTCTGGGACCGCACCCTCGGACCTTCCTGAGTCCGCCGGGAGAAGAGTCCGCCAAGGTGAAGAGCGTCTCCCAGCTGCCTGAACCTTGTGCTGAGCAGTGCAAAGCGCAGCTCTGCCCCAGGTGGCACTTCCACCCAGGCCCCCCTCAGGCAGTCAGTGTGGAGTGTGGTTTTTGAAACAAACAGAAATTGATTTCAGCCCTGCTTGTTGGAGCAAATACCTAACAACTTATATAGGATACTTTCTTGTGGTTTAGAAAAAACTCATAAACACTAAGAACAAAATATAGTTGTTTGTTCAGTAATTAATGTCACTTTCATTATACACAGAGGTACTCACTTTGGTTTCCAGTGGTACAGCAGACGTGACACCCTGAAATCCTCCTTCCTTTATGGGAAATAACAGAATTACCTGATCACATAAACTGAAACTAGATAAAAGCTTTTACAGCACATTGCTGAGGTAGCAGGAAAAGCAAGAAGACTTAAGGGTGAAAAACAAACTGAAAGCTGGAATCCTAAGAAATTCGTGTGCCCCAAAGCCAGCATTCACTCCAGGAACTTCTAAACCTGGGAGATGGGAGGTACAGCCTCAGTCCCACCCTGGGTGGCATTGACACACAGTGCTGGGCCCACAGATGGCCACCTCCTTTCGTGAGAGTGAAAGAGAGGCCCTTGCCCTGGAGGGATGGCAAGGGGATGTACCTGTTGTGATATTGGGGTGGGTGGAGGCAAAGTACAGCCTCCCAGAAATTTTGTTATTATAAGCCAGCTGCCACCTATGTTTGTGGTTTCAACAAGTGCTGTTGGTGGGGTGTGAAAACTCCCAATGTGGGGCTCAATCCCAGGATCCTGTGATCATGCCCTGAGCCAAAGGCAGATGTTTCATCGACTGAGCCACCCAGGTGCCCCAAGAAAGAATTATTTTCCAAAACATATTTAGTAAGATGAGGGGCTTCCTTTACATTTTTGCAGATCTCCTTAGTTTTTGGCTCAATAGAGGACATGTTGATTCTCATAGCTGCTTCTACATTCACGCTGTTGTCATAGTGTGTCAAAGCGTGTTGCTTTGGCTGAAGTTATTGAAGAAAATTCTGCCTCATGCAGATCTGTATTTGGCAAAGGGAGGAATATCTTAATAGCCTTTCCAGCCATTTGTCAGGAGTACACTTGAGCCCGAGGGCTTCTTTTTTTTTTTTTTTTTAAAGATTTTATTTATTTGACAGAGAGGGGAAAGCGGGCTCCCTGCTGAGCAGAGAACCCAATGTGGGGCTTGATCCCAGGACCCTGAGACCATGACCTGAGCTGAAGGCAGAGGCTTAACCCACTGCACCACCCAGGTGCCCTGCCTGAGGGCTTCTTAATGGTTAGGTGTGGTGTAGGGTCTCCAAGCATGTCTCTTACATCAGAACCAGTGCTGAAGCCCATGCTCAGAATAGGTCTGCCCACACGTGGTTTTTCAGCATCATACATTGGTCATTGGAAATACACGGGCTCACAGAGTAATTTAGTGCAGATCTTCCTGATGGTGTTCAGTGTGAAAAATGACCTTTGTAGCTATCACCACTGATCCTCATCAGAACGGAGAAGCTTCAAGGCCACGGTGGCAGATTCAAGTTTTCCAAAATGCAGATTGTTGCTTGAAAGCTCAGATTTTATGATTGGCCACAAATTGGGTCTGTTGTTTTTCTTAAAGCAGCACGTTGGCTTGCTGCACAAACCCTGCTGGCTAATTCTCTGCCTTCTCAACCGGCTTCTCTGAAAACAACGTCCCCCTGTTTTTCTGATTCTGCAGACCCCAGGGAGGACATTTAGACGTAGGAGGGTATTTTTAAAAACATGATTTTTATGGGAAGTGCACTTGTGGGTTTATTCTACACTGCCCTGGGGATCAAACAAGATGATAGCGTCATGTTTTAAAATATTATTTTAAATATTAAAATAGAAGGAGCCTGCACATAGGTTGTGCTTCCCACCATCTGGGAAATGCTGTGCCAGGGCTATAGTAATCATGAAATCTGAATTTCCATCCTTAAGGACGGAAGCATCTGGAATAGCCTGGTAGTTCTTGAGGTCTGTTATACAGCTTGATTCTGAACACCTCCTCGTTCTCCTTCCAGACCCCCAAAACCTTTTTGCCGTTGAGTGTAAGAAGGAAAACGTTGGGTGGAAAAGCCTGAGCTTGAGTCACTGGCGAGCTTGTTCTCTGTGCTTCTAGTCCATGTGGTACTGAGTCTTGGCTGCACTCGTGTGCAGGTGCCCCCACCTCCTAGCAGCCCGCAGACTCCCTCCCCATGGCCCTGGGCCCATTGCTCAGCCTTTGTAGGCTGTCTCTGGCCTGTGAATGGGGCCTGGCAGCACCCAGTCCATGGGTGTCGAAGGCCCTACTGAGATGACCCTTGTGAGCACTAAGAGCCATGCCTGGCCTGCAGGAAGCACTGTTGCTAGCACACGTTGTTTTCCCAAGTTGACTCTAGGCTGGGAAAATGAGTTT
>ML101251.1:0-16063 GCA_003697995.1 Taxidea taxus jeffersonii | reverse complement strand
CAAGGTTCTCATTCCAGAGATCGGGCGGAGTTTATCAGCTCTGGCCAGCTGTCCTGTACAGAGTAGTGGCACTGCAGGGTGCGGAAGTGCACACCTGGGGCAGTGGGAGCAAGCTCTGGAAACGTAGGCAGAATGGAGGGTTTAAGGGTCTCTGCAGGTGTCCAGGTTCCTTGCAGGGCCTGTCTGTCTGCAGGCTGTGAGCGGGAGCTGGCAGGTGGCAGAACTGGCATCCGTTTGTGCCGGAGTGGTGCCACCAGTGTGTCTTGAGCTCTGTCTCCCTGGCTATGCTCAGGAATAGGAAATGCTCACTCTGACTCGTTCTCTCAGCCCCCATGCCAGCCAGTTACTGGGCAAACAGTGGGGTCTTCGTGTATAGACCGTTTACTAACACCTGCAGATGTGATCATGTGAATTCACTGGGGCTAAGTTGTAGAAGGCGTCACCATGAGTAACCCATTTCATGGAGTATTGCTACATTATGTTAAGCAGTTCCTCCAGTTGTCAGTGGGTTAGGGAAGGAACATGTACGAAGGATGTGAGCTGACTGAAACACACGGAGCCCTACAGCATCATGTAGCTCACGGGTGGACGTGTGGAATCCCACATGCATATGCTTGTAGGGAGATCTGCTCTCAGGAAAGGCACCCACTCTGACCTGGTCACCTCGTGTTGAGGGCAGATGGATGTTTCTTTGGTTTCACTCTCTGTGATGGCCAGGATGGTCCCAAATGTTTAAAAGCTATTTAAAGTAACTGCTGAGTTTGCCTTTGTGTATTAGGGAGAGGAAACATCTGACCTTCCACGGCATAGCACTAGTGGAGAAGTTATTTGCATCCACCAGAATGGCAGATTTCTCAAGATAGGCAAAACAATGATTGCCCTTTGAGATCAGAGGATTTGTGTGCATTTAAATTGTTTGAGAAGTAGGGCTTTCAGTGCATTTTGGAAGCACAGGGTAAGGAATGACCGTCAAATACGTGCATTTGTTTCTCTCTCTCTGTCGCGTATTTGTCTGTGTGCATCTTACCCCCTTTCTCTGTGTGAGGGACTTAGAAGGGAGGAGACGTGGGGTCGTGTGTGTGTGGCCAGAGGTGTGCCTCAGGGTGTGTTCTCGATGTGCTCAGAATGTTCTGGGCCTGCAAAGAGGGCTGGAGGGGGCGGATCCTTTGGGGGAGTTTTTAGTTTTCATCAATTCAGTATGTCTTCCATTTCTTTATTTATCTTTTTAACTAGGAAAATGAACACTTGAAAAAGTTCCAGGTGACATGGGAACTGCATAATAAGCATCTGTTTGAAAATCTGGTCTTTTCGGAGCCACTTCTTCAGAGCAACTTGCCAGCGCTGGTGTCGCAGATCAGGTATCTCGTCTTTGTCTGTGTACGTCTCCGTGACAGCACGGTCCTTCTCCCTGTGTTGTAGTGGGTGTGTGTTGGAACACCATGGCGGTGTGGATGTTCTTGCTCAGGGAATGGTACCACTTGGGTGGAAACTCAAAATCCCAGGAGTACTGAATTAAACTTTTAAAATAATAGACTCAGTAGTAATGCCACTGAGATTTAACACCCCAAATTCCTTGTGAATAAGGAGAAGCCGTGGTAAACGTAGAGTTTTACTTTGAAGAGACTCAGACTTGGCCAGACAGCTGTGGCACTTGGGTGTGCAGGGGAGATGGGGAGGGAGTGTCAGAGGAGGGGGATGGCTCTAGAAGGGGCCTGACGGTGCCACAGGGCTCCTGGGCATGGAGGCCAGGGATGTGTGTGTCGCCAGCATTCCCTCTGTGCCTTTGTTTGCTGCGTGGCCGCTTCTCGATGGCGCGGGGCATCCCAGGGCTTTTGCACATGCGCCAGGACGAGTGATCCCAAGCACAGTACTCGGCATCTGCCCTGCTGGCGGCTGGAGGGCACGTAGTGGGAGGGCGTTGGCTCCGAGTGACTCCACTGGGATGAGGTTCCTTGGATCTGTGGTTGATGCTGAGTCAGGCACCTGCTTCCACAGTTCTGCCACATGGTGCTTCTGTTCCCATGGACTTAACCAGGTAGAGTCAGGGTCCTGTGCCAGAGATGCTTCCTAACAGCACACACTATGCTCATCTTTGTTTAAGTGTCCGTGCTGATGTTTGTTTGGACCAGATTCACAAAGAAGGGAAATTATTTCTAAGTAAATAAATTATTATTGTAGTTTACTTCCAGACTAGTCACTTTGTTTTCTTTTGAAACCCCTGTATCAACCTAGTCTTCCTGAATCTTATCTGAGGGGTCATGACTGTTTCCACTTCACACCCTCCTCTCTGGAGAAGCAGTAGCCCTGAAAGCAGTTGGATACAGGTGATGGGGGCAGAGAGATCTGAACACAGTGTTGTGTGGCTGTGGCCAGTGCCCTGGACCCTCCTGGCACCCCTTCCCCACAGCACATTCCCCACCCACCCTTTCCCTCTATGTCTAGTCTGAAAGCATCTGGCATGTTCTGTGGTGGGGCATGGAGACTTGAGTGTCACAGCTTTCACCTCCACCAAAGAAAGGATCAGGAAAGTATTCCAGGTCATGAGTTTGAAATGCAGAACATGGTTTTGTCCCTAGTTACATCCACCAAAGGCACTTTTTATTGGAGGGGGGGCAACCAACCAAAAACGTGCATCTTGGGAAGGTGGGGGTTCTTACAGCAAGATTCTAGAGCCTTATGTTTTCTTTTTCTGGTGAGCCAGTTAGTTTGATGGGCCTGTCATCAACTTGGTGTGAGTGACAGGGAGCTGAAATGTATCCTGAAACTCCATTCTTGGCTGTGCCTTAGTTCCAGATTGATTTCTTTCTCTCATTCTCCCTCCCTCTCTCCCTCCCTTTCTAGATTATTTGAGAGGGAGCACGAGGGGGGTGGGCAAAGGGAGAGAGTCCTCAGCTCTCTGCACTGGGTGTGGAGCCTGACGCAGGGCTTGATCTTACACCCCTGAGATCCTGACCTGAGCTGAAATCAGGAGTCCGACACTCAACTGACTGAGTGCCTCTTGTTCTGGGTTTCTTAATCACTCATTGCAAATGATGGTCAGACTCCAAAAGATTGGCAGCATTTTAATCTTGAATGTTAATTCTGGGGTCAGGCTGAAGGAGGGCTCTCGGGGACAGGTGAGGGAGCAAGGGACATAGAGACAGGGACAGAGCTGGGGAGGAGGCAAGCAGAGCATTCACAGTGGCAGCCGGTGATGCCAGAAGGGACAGTTCCTAGCAGATTCCCTTGTCAGACCCAGCGGTAATTCAGGTCTGAGCTTCTAGTGTGCAGATCCCACAGAACAACTTGTAGAAGGTTTGGGACAAGTTATATACCAGTACCAGCCTCTAAAGTAAGGATGCATCTGTGGCACATAGATTCTCTAGTTGAGAGTATTTTCATATTGACCCCTGGTCTCTGGCCCTGTGCTTGTTTGACTTTATTAAGGTAAAATATAGATAGGAAAGACGACACTGAGCAGATGTGCAGCTGCGAGCTTGACCATGGCCCCAGGAAGTCAGTTCCTCCTGCGTGCAGCCTCCAAGCACAGATGACTCTGCCGGAGTGACAATGGCACCTCCTACCACGGCACCGCCTGCCACGGCGGTCCCACTCCTTCCTTGTTTATTCTCCTGTTACTCATGTGTGCCTTTCCACAGGCTTGCCTGCTTTTTCTTTTGATGTATCTTTTGTGTTGTTTTTTTTTAATACAAATAATCTATGTGAGGTGGACCTCATGTAAAGAAATTGACTTAGTTTAGGGAAGTTATTTCTCCTTTTTTAAACAACTTTGCTGAGATACAATTTACATACCATTATAGTTCACTCATTTAAAGTCTACAAATCGATGGCTATTGGTATATTACATTACTAATTTTTGGAAATTGGGATAAAATATACATAACATGAAACTTGCCATTTTAATCACATTTAACTGTACAATTCAGTGGGATTAATTACATTCACAATGTTGACCAGCTATCACCAGTGTCTGTTCCCAGACCTTTCCTCATCACCCCAGAGACTCTGTCACTGTGAAGCAATGACTTCCACCCTTTCTTTACCCCACGTGTCTTGTAATTCTTTAACCTGCAGGCCCCCACCCCACCCCTTTTTCCCTTACAATTTATCTCTCGGGGAACTTGAGCTGTCAGCCCTGCAACAAGGCCCAAGGTCCAGGCCCCTCGGCGTGTGTGCTCTGGGAGCACTACACAGGCTTTCTGTCTGTGCTGCCTGAGAACTGGTGGTGGGGTCCAGAAACTTCGTCAGACTAATGTCTGCGCCCATGGCAAGACCAGGGGCCTCACTGTCTGCTTGTTTGTTGTTGTGGGTGTTATTAGCGATTGCCCATTTGGTTTTTATTTTAAATATATGATATTGTTAGGGAGATGTTGAATTAGGCTTGTGCATAAACTTGCAAAACTGACTTTTTCTCATTCTCCTTATGTTGTACGTGCACGCTATTTGTGGTAGACGTTACCGTGAGGATCTGTCCATGGCGCTAGCGTGTGTTTACAGAGTGAATATTTAGACAGTAACCTGTTTGCCGAACCACTCGTGTCGTGCGACCGTGAGGACATTCCTTGTTTTCTCTCTGGATTCCAGCCCAGCTCGGCTTGAATGTAAGCCCTGTGCCTACACATTCTGTTCTGATCACCCATCAAAGATGTCCCAGGACCCCTGGCTGCTTTGCTCTCCATTGGCTCAAAATGGAACCTGTATCACGGTAGAGGAGAGCAGTTCTCACTTCCAGTAGAAAGGAAGAGGAGTGTGTGTTGGGCAGATGCCGGTCCTCTTAACGTCCCTGTTTTCCAAGTGGTACGCAAGGGGCAGGGTGGCATTCTGTAGAAGGTGGCCTTTGCATGAAGCAAGAAAATCCGTCTGTAATGAGCAAGGTTGTGGAAGCAGGAATGGGGAGAAAGCAGCTGCTCTGCAGGTTGCTGCCCAGCAAGACAGCAGGCTGTGTTCTCAGGCCCGAGGGCCGCCTGGTGACTGTGCAGAGCCTAAAGCAGGCTCCGAGTTGCTAGATGTCTCGTCTTGGGAAGTTTTGTGTCCTTGAGGGCAGAAACAACCTTAGAAGGACAGCCTTGGTGTTTGAGGGAGCCCCAGTCACTGTGGGTCAGTGTCAATTTCTTTCCTGTCTCTGGCCTCCCCTAAACACCTGTTCGGTTAGGCCTGGCTGCTGCCTGCTCCCTCCTTGGCGTGAACTTCACAGCTGGACACATGTGCTGATAACTTCAGCGGCAGTGAGTTCATTTGCAGGTTCTCCCTTTTACAAAATAGTCACAAGTGGGATCCACCCACAGGCAGAGATGGGAAAGGAGAGGGAGATGTTTGTGCCCATTGAGAGGGTCTTAATTTTAAAATTACTGTATTGTTTATATTTATTATAAAATTTTTAGATTGTGATGCAATGAAACTCTGAAAATACAGAAAATCATGAAAATAAATAGATGCTATATACAATTCAATGCTTTTTCTAGATTTTTTTTATGTCCACCCCCAAACACATCTTTAAACATGATGCCATAATCATATCTTTACTTAACATGGGCATAGTTTATTTCAAAGCGCACGTGCAAGTAAAGTATATATGAATGAAGAGATGTAATAAGCTTCATAAGAGGCACCAGTTCTCTGGAATCCCTTTGTTTAGATGTGCCGGAAAGTATCTTATTGGTCCCCACTGCGTAGCTCCCAATGTTTCCTGTCAACTCTGATGATCTTTGTGCACATAGCCTTGTTGCCCTTGAGTGACTATAAATGTTGTCTCAATTTTGAAACTTCTTGTCAAGATGCTTTTATTACATCTTTATTACATGATGCTTTATTACAGTTGTTTTGATATTTAGATATCCAGAAAATGAGCAGTTTCTGATGGCATGTAATTTGCTCACCCCCTTGTCCCTGCCACCCTGCTAGGCTTCCCTGCTCTTCCTAGGCCACCACCTGCCTGATATTCTCTTTCCTGGAAGTCTAGGTGTTTTCCTCATTGTTTACTGTTTGTGTGTCTTGTTTTCAGTTCATTTTCTCATTTGCTGTCTTACCAACTTTTTAAAGTAATATAGAATAAATAAAACTATAAAACATGTTTCTTTGATTGGATCAAATCTTCTGTTTTGCTTAATTGGAAAACCTGAGTTGGAAAACCTTAATTGGAAAAGTCTCAGTCTTGTATTTCCCATTAAATGTGTTTTCTCTGGGTCAGTGTATTTCAGTGGGGAAAAATAGGTTACAACTCCACATTTAGTAAACTGAACTGCTAGGCCCTATTTATTTATTATTTATTTATTTCCATAGAGAAGGAGTTGGGGGAAGGGCAGAGGGAGAGAGAGCATCTCTAGCAGGCTCCCAGCTGAGTACAGAGCCCAGTGTGGGGTGTGATCTCATGACCCCAGGATCATGACCTGAGGTAAAACCAAGAGTCAGACACTTAACTGACTGAGCCACCCAGGCGCCCCAAGGCCTTAGTCTTGTAGAACAGTCTTCTTCACCACTAACTTTTTTCCTTTGGACCTCTTATTTCTTGGAGCTTCTTTATGCTGGATTCTGGCCTGGGGCGCCTTGCGTATGTATTTGCTAATCCCTCACAGCAGCCTTGTATGGTGTGTGGTGGTGTCCCACTTGTCACATTGGGAGAGGAGATGACAGAGAGAAGCAGACCTCTGGTCTCTGGCCCAGAGCCTTTGGGCTCCTTTCATTTGCTGAAATGCCTCTCTCCCTAGGTTGGGAACCACGACACATGACACATGCAATGAGGACACATACAGCACCTTACTGCAGCGGTATCAGCGCTCCGAGGAAGAGTTGCGCAGGGTGGCCGAGGAGTGGCTGGAATGCCAGCAGAGGATCGATGCCTACGTCGATGAGCAGGTGAGTGTATGCCGCCAGGACCTGCCATGGGTAAGGCACGTGTACCAGGGTGACGGGAGGTGCAGGTGGAAGGAGTCTAGCCACTGACTTTCCAGAGGGAACCATGGTGGCCACACCCAGCGTCACCCGCATAGGCTGCCACCTGGCTCATCTGCCACCTGCAAGAGCCTCTGGGGCTTTGGGGAGCTGCTGAGCCATGTAATTTCCAGAGCCGTTCACGTAACGCTCTGCTGCTCAGAGCCCCTTCTCTGACTATGCAGAGCATAGTTGGTTGTGCTTGGCAGATGAAAGAAGACCCAAGAAGGCAGGGCGCTCTTGTTGAAGATGGGGCCTGAAGGGCAGGTGCCACTGGTCAGCCGGAGCCTCTTGGGGACACAGCAGGACTTCCAGAGGGCCTCGAAGCCTGCCTGCCTGCCTTTCTGAAACCACGGGAGGATGGGGCAGAGGCAGAGACATTCAGAACAGCCCTGCGCAAGGTAATAGGATCAGGGAGTAACAAGGGAGCACTGACAGAGCTCTGTACTATACTTTTTTCCTTTTAAGGTTTCTTTGTATATTTTAGAAGAGAGCACAGGGATGGGCACAGAGGGAGAGAGAATCTCAAGCAGACTCTGCACTGAGCGTGGAGCCTCAGGCGGGGCTCAATCCCAGGTCTCTGAGATCATGACTTGAGCCGATGCCAAGAGGTGGACATTTAACTGATGGCATCACACAGGCGCCCTCTGTGTTACAGTTTTGGGACTCTGGGGTAGGACCAGGGCTGTCTGCATCCTGCCTGCTACAGACCCCATGGGCTCTTTCTCATTTCACTTTGTAGGTAGGACAGATACAAATGCAGTTATAGTTTCAGAAATCTGTTCTTCATTTCTCCAGCTTTGAACTGGGACTAAACCCATAAATGCCCCATAACAACTCTTAGAAGAAAGGAAAGACTGAGACTTTGCCAAGATTGAGAAAACCTTTGAGAATAGTAATTTCTTGATGTATTCGTACCTGAAGCTAAATGTCTGTTTAGGAATATAATACACAGTGTTATCACTGCTATTCTGATGAAAATGGGGTATGTGTAAAAGTAACAGTATACTTGTTCTCTCTAGAAAGGAAAATACTGTCTTATTTTTATTTTTTATTTATTTTTTTAAAAGATTTTATTTATTTATCCAACAGAGAGATCACAAGTAGGCAGAGAGGCAGGCAGAAGAGGGGGGAAGCAGGCTCCCCGCCGAGTGAGAGCACGATGCGAGGATCGATCCCAGGACCCTGAGATCATGACCTGAGGTGAAGGTAGAGGCTTAACCCACTGAGCCACCCAGGCGCCCCCAGTTTTATTTTTAAAAGTAAGGCTGAAATCAAATTTATTTCGTTAAAAGTACATGTATGTACTTTTACACCTCTAAATGCTTACAATAAAAAGCAGGAAAGGTCTTAGATCAGTAACCTAAGTTGGCAACTTAAGGATCTAGGGAAGAAAGACAAACTAAACCCAAAGCTAGCAGAAGGAAAGAAGTAATAAAGATTAGAGCAGATCAACAAACTAGGGAATAGAGGAAAATCAGTGAAACCAAAAGTTGGTTCTTTAAGATCATGAAAGCTGACAAACCTTTAGCTATATGGGCTAAGAAAAAAAGGAGAGACTCTTATTACTAAAGTCAGAAATGAGTGGGAACATTATTACCAATTCTACAGAAATAAAAGGGATTGTCAGAGAGTGGTGTGAACCGTTGTACAGCAATAAATAGGATAACTTAGATAAGTGGACAAATTCCTGGAAACATAGAACCTGCCAAGACTGCATCACCGGGATGTGGAAAGTCTGACTAGACCTACGACTGGTAAGAAGACTGAACCAGTAATCAGAAATCCCCAACAGGGACGCCTGGGTGGCTCAGTTGGTTAAGCATCTGACTTTAGCTCGGGTCCTGGGATCGAGCCCCATATCAGGCTCTCTGCTCAGCAGGTAGCGTGCTTCTCCCTCTTACTCCGCCTCCTGCTCCCCTTTCTTTTGTTCTCTCTCCCCCTCGCTCTCTCAAATAAATAAAATCTTAAAACAAAACAAAAACTCCCAACAGCAAAGCCCAGGACCAGGTGAATTCTACCAAACCTTTAAAGAAGAATTAACACTAGTCCTTCCTCAACTTTTCCCAAAAATTGAAGGGGAGAGAAGCTTCCTAACTCATTCTGTGAGGCCAGCCTTACCTTGATGACTGAGATAATGTAAGAAAAGAAGATTATAGACCAATATCTATGATAAAGACTGATGAAAAAAATCTGCAACAGAATACTAGTGAACAGAATTCAGCAGCATATTAAAAGGACTATATACACCACGACCAACTGGGATTTATTCCTGGCATGCAGGTATGGGTCCATATACGAATACCGATCAATGTAATATGCCACATCAACACAATGGAGGATCATCTTAATTGATCCCCCAGAATCATTTGACAGTATTTAGCTTTCATGATAAAAACACTCAACAAACTAGAACAGAGGGGACCTGCCTCCACATGAGAAGAGCCATCAATGAAAACCCAGAGGAAGCATCACACCCAGCAGTGAAAGACTGGAAGCATTTTCTCTACAATGAGGAACAAGGCAAGGTTGTTGCTTTCACCACTTCCATTCCACATGGTGCTGGAAGTTCTGGTCAGAACAATTAGGCAAGAAAAATCAAAGACCTCCAAATTGGGACAGAAGAAGTAAAATTATTTCTGCAGGTGATATGACCTTATGTGTAGAAAATCCTAAAAACTGTAAAAAAAAGAAATAAGTGGACGCTGTTAGAATAAATGAATTCAGAGCATCAGGAACAAAGTAAATGCACAAAAAATGGTATCTCTGTGTGCTAACAAAAAATATGCAAAGGAAGTTACAAAAACAATCCCATTTACAAGAGTATCAAAAGTAAAACACTTAAAAAGTAACTTACTCAAGGAGGTAGAAGACTTGTACAAGAAAACTATTAAATGTTTCTGAAAGAAATTGAAGAAGAGGGGCACCTGGGTGGCTTAGTCGGTGAAGCGTCTGCCTTTGGCTCAGGTCATGATCCCAGCCCCGCATCAGGCTTCCTGCTCAGCGGGGTCTCCTTCTCCCTCTGCCCCTCCCTGCGCTTATGCTTGAGCTCACTGTCCATCTCCCTCTCTCTGAAATAAATAAATCTTTTTAAAAATTAAAAAAAAGAAAGACATAAAAGGAACCATATCCCATGTTCATTGGAAGACTTAATGGTATTAAAATGTCCATGTTAGCTAAAGTAGTCTACAGACTCCGCAATACCTGTCAAAATCCTAGTCATTTTTGTAGAAATAGAAAAGAACCCACCTTAAAATTCATATGCAGTCTCAGGGGACCCAGAATAGCCAGAACAATCTTAGAAAAAAAACAATAAATCTGGAGGACTCACACTTTCTGATTTTGAAACTGACTACATAGCTACAGTAATCAAAACAGTGTGGTGTTGACATAAGATAGACCCTCAACTGTGTGGTCACATGATGTTCAGTAAGGGTCCCAAGACCAATCAAAGGGGAAAGGCCAGTCTTTGCAACAGACAGTGCTGGGAAACTGCACATCCCATACCAAAGATTGACATTGGAGCCTTACCTCACACCATATGCAGAAATTAACTCAGGGTGGAAAAGGACCTAAATGGAAGACCTAAAAATATGAAAGAACCTTAAAGGCATTATTCTAAGTGAACTAAACCAGACACAAAAGGACACATACTGTAGAACTCCACTTATATGAGGTACCTACAGTAGTCAGACTCCTAGGGACAGAGAGTGTAACTCATGGGGACCAGAGACTAGGGGAGGGGAGAACGGGTTTTTTCGTGGGGACAGAGTTTCAGTTGGGAAAGATGAGAAAGTTCTGGGGAGGGATGGTGCGGATGTTTGCATGATGATGTGAACGTACGTAATACCACTGAACTGTACACTTGAAAATGGTTAAGATGGTGGGGCACCTGTGTGGCTCAGTTGGTTAAGCATCTGCCTTCAGCTCAGGTCATGATCACAGATTCCTGGGATCGAGTCCCATGTTAGGCTTCCTGCTCAGCAGAGAGTTTGCTTCTCCCTCTCCCTCTGCCTCTCTACCCTCAAGCTTGTTCTCTCTCTCTCTCTCTCTCAAATGAATAAATACAATCTTTTTATTTTATTTTTTATTTTTTTAAGTTTTTTTAAGATTTTATTTATTTATTTGATAGAGATCACAAGTAGGCAGAGAGGCAGGCAGAGAGAGAAGTGGAAGCAGGCTCCCTGCTGAGCAGAGAGCCTGATGTGGGGGTCAATCCCAGGACCCTGGGATCATGACCTGAGCCAAAGGCACCTAGGTGCCCCTAAAATCTTTCTTTAAAAAATGGTTGAGGGGCGCCTGGGTGGCTCAGTGGGTTAAAGCTGCTGCCTTCGGCTCGGGCCATGATCCCAGGGTCCTGGGATCGAGCCCCGCATCGGGCTCTCTGCTCGACAGGGAACCTGCTTCCCTTCCTCTCTCTCTGTGCCTGCCTCTCTGCCTGCTTGTGATCTCTGTCAAATAAATAAATAAAATCTTAAAAAAAAAAAATGGTTGAGATGATAAATTTTATGTTATGTGTATTTTACCACAATAAGAAAAATGATAAAAGGTCTTTTATCATTTTTTTCTCCTACAAAGAAAAAAACAAACCATCCTCCTTACTAAAGCAACCATAAAGTGTATTATTTTCACTCACCTATCAAGAAACCATGAAGTCATTAATACAAATTAAGGAAAATGAGCAGTTTTAGCAGCATCCAGGGGGCACCAGTCATTCTGAAATCCTTGGAATGGACATCAGTGGCTTCTAATCAAGTAGTACCTTAGAAATTATTAGTAATTCTAAGGTTTCAAAACATCTGTAAATAATTGAGTATTCATAAATAAGTATGGACATGGGACATGGATGACAGTTTTGAAATCACTTGTTTTTGCTTGCTTTTTAAAATGTGTCCTTGAGGGGCACCTGGGTGGCTCAGTGGGTTAAAGCCTCTTCCTTCGGCTCAGGTCATGATCCCAGGGTCCTGGGATCGAGCTCCATATCGGGCTCTCTGCTCAGCGGGGAGCCTGCTTCCTCCTCTCTCTCTACCTGCCTCTCTGCGTACTTGTGCTCTCTGTCAAATAAACAAATAAATAATCTTTTTAAAAAATTTAAAATGTGTCCTTGATAAAATAAAAAATCCTTACAAAAAAAGGGGGCGCCTGGGTGGCTCAGTGAGTTAAGCCTCTGCCTTTGGCTCAGGTCATGATCTCAGGGTCCTGGGATCGAGTCCCGTATCGATCGGGCTTTGCTCGGCGGGGAGCCTGCTTTCCTCTCTGTCTCTGTCTGCCTCTCTGCCTACTTATGATCTCTCGCTCTGTCAAATAAGTAAATTTTTAAAAAAATCCTTATAAAATGTGTCCTTGGAGGGGCGCCTGGGTGGCTCATTCAGTTAAGTAGCTTCCTTCAGCTGAGGTCATGGTCCCAGGGTCCTGGGATCGAGTCCTGCATTGGGCTCCTTGCTCAGTGTGGTGTCTGCTTCTCCCTCTACCTGCAGCTCTTCCTGCTTCTGCGCTGAGAAAATAAATAAATACAATCTTTAAAAAATAATAATTTAAAAAAATGTATCCTTGAGGCGCCTGGGTGGCTTAGTCACTCGTCTGCCTTCATGGGTCATGGTCCCGGGGTCCTGGGATCCCTACCCATGATTGGGCTCCCTGGTCCCTGGGGAGTCAGCCTCTGCCCCTCCCCCAGCTCTTGCTCTCTCTTCCATTCTTTCTCTCATAAATGTGTCCTTTATTTGTTATTTGACACATACATAAGCCTGCAGGAACCCAAATGTTTAGAAGAATTAATCCCAGAGGATGTGAGGAGGGTGTCAAAGAGGAGGTTTCTGTTGATGTTGTTAACTATCAAACAGCTCTGGACTGAGTTCTGTAGTAAAAGAAATGACTACCTTTCCTAATATCTAGCTCATTGAAAGTCTTTTTTTATTTTAACATTTTATTTTAAGTAGGCATCATGCCCAGCATAGAGCCCAACACAGGGCTTGAACTCATGAGCCCAAGAGCAAGAGCTGAGCTGAGATCAAGGGTTGGATGCTCAGCTAATGGAGGCCCCCAGCACAGGGCCCCCCACCCCGGAATCATTTTTTACAAGACCAGTGCTCTAATCCCTGAGCTATAGGGCCACCAAAATCATTTTTTAAACATACGACCATAATTGCTGCTTGTAAGAGGAAAATGTTTTTCCTGAAAGCTATGGATATACATGACGTAAAGGGAGAGCTGGCACCAGCACTGAGTCTTCCATCCAGGAAGATGGTGCACATTTCTGTGTTTTGGTTGTGTGTTTTGTTCTGTCTGATGGTTTCACAGTTTGTTCCCTTCCCGTCAAGTTTACTCCTGGGGCTTCTGGGGTTGGGGCCGTCCAGCTGTTGGTATTCCACCCAGCGCCCTGAGTCCACATCTCCTATAAGTAGCTTTGTCTTAGCTTCTGGTGTTTGCACTGTTGGTTTGGTTTTGGTTAGAGCCCTTGGCTTGTCACAAGGACGTAGTGGGTGGCTCCGTGTGCTGCTCTGGCTTCATGGGGACGACTTGCATGCTTCCCATGAAGTCACATGCCTCCCATGAGTATTGGGGAGTTTTTAGCAAATTACGGAAGTTCCTTTTTTCTTGCTTACTTAAATTACAATTTTTGTAAAAAACGGGAATAGATACTGCATTTGATTATATGGGTTTCCTCCATGTGTTTTTCTCTATCAGGTAAGACATTAGGTTTCCTAATTTTGGAACATGCTTGCATTCCTGGGATTAAAGCCTTCTAGATTATGATATATATTCTATTAACTCATTATTAGATTTAAGTAGCTAATACTTTATTTAGGATTTGGGGGTTTGTGTTCTGAGGCATCATTGAGTGTTTGTCTTTGAGGCCTTGTCTGTTTTGTATGAAGATTATGCTAGTCTCATAGAATGCATTTAGAAACTTTCCATGTTTGCTTTAATTTTCAGAAATAGTTTAAGTTTTCCTTTCCATAAAGGGATTGATAGAATCCACTCTAAAACCTGGGGCGTGATCTATCTTTGCAAGGAGGAGGAATGAGGACTATGGGTCTTGTACCACCTTTTCAGTTCATGTTAAACTTTGTCATCTGTTTTGGGTTTCCTCCCTCTTGAGTGAATTCCACAACTGATGTTTGCCTAGAAGATTGTCCACATTGTGGAGACAAAGGATGAAGAGCTTGTGCTCAGAGGGGAGTGATGAAAGTGGGGGCTGTGGGAGAGCTGCTGTGCTCCCCGGCCTACCTTCCTGGCCTGCTTTGCTGAGAGAACATCTGTGCCAGAAGGAAATGCCGTTCCCTCGGCCAGGAAAGCAGAGAAGGGCAGGAGCCTCCAAGCCATGGAGATGTCCACAGAAGCCAGAGTCTGGGCTGTTTGGTGCCATCTCAAGAGCTTTCTAATGTTGACTCAGCTTTTCAAACATGTTGGGCAGGCTCAGCAGAATAGTCCATGAACCCCGGAATTGCAGAGTTTCTGTGCAGGTGAAAGTCTGCATTGCACAGATCCTTCCCTCTGTGGGTTAAAGGAAACCTCTGCCTGTATGTGTCCTGCTTCATGCCCACTTTGTCGGCAGGGCCTTTTCTTCCCTGGGTCCGCCCAGGAGGGCATCTGGAGAACCAGTGTTTGGGGATTTATTGAACACATTTGCTTCATCTTCCCAATAACTTCTGCTTTTACTTTACTTTCTTCCTAATTTATTGGTTTCTCATGTTGTTTTGTTTCTTTGGCTTCTTGTGTGGAACACACACGTTTCAGTCTTTTCCTCTGTTTTGTTCTCTCATAAATGTATTGAAGTCTGTACATGTTCGTCTATGTATTGGGTACATCTTCTGTAATTGACTTGCAGGGCTTTCATTGTCAATGATTTCCATGGACTGTAATTTCAACTTTGATTTCTTCTCTTCTGGTTTAAACTACATAAATTTTTTTCAAATGCATGAATTTTTTTTTTGAAATTACTCTTGTTTTGGAGGGTTTATTGGTAATATTTCCTTGCCTGTGGGATTAAATATGTCCCCCTCTCTTTTTTTGTTCTAATAATTTAGAAGATACATATCTCATATTTCTCTTGTTAGGAATTATTCTCAAGTTTTCAGTAATTACAACAACACATATAGATAAACATCAAGATTTAATCGTTTCATAGCCTCTCCCACCTCAGTAAAACTATACCTTGAACCCATTCTGAATTCCCTACTCCTCTCAAAGTGGTTTCTTTTTTAATTGCAGTAAAATACACATAACAGAAAACATATCATTTTAACCATTGCTCAGAGTCCAGTTCAGTGGCAGCAAGTCCGTTCCCACGGTAGCGCGCCCACCCTTCCCCCTCCCTGACTCCCCCTTGTCCTCCAGCCCCTGGCTCTCCATATACCTGCTGTCTCCTTGCTTCTGACTCTGCCAGGGGCCCCGTAGGCGTGAAGTCACGCACAGTCTGCAACTCAGGCTGCTCCGGGCTCTTCGCATGCATTTGCTCACACGTCTTCACACTTTATCTCGGGCACAGGCCAGTACAGGCTGAATGCTCACTTACTGCAAGGACAGCTTCAGCTCTGGGACCTTCAGTTCTTTTTTAAGTGTGAGCTCCTCTGTGTTTCCCACACGAGCAGAACCCGTGAAGGAGGTGGGGCGCCGGGGCCACAAGTCTGTCTTGCCTTCCCCGTATGCAGGGGGAATGTCTTGGGCACTGTTTCTGAGGCCTCCTCTTGCAGAACACTGGCTGGCTCTTGCTGGCACTAAGGTTTTGTTGTTTGCATCTTCTTCCTAGATGACAATGAAAACCAAACAGCGCATGCTGACGGAGGACTGGGAGCTTTTCAAACAGAGGCGATTCATTGAGGAGCAGGTGAGGCTTGAGGGGGAGGGGGGAAAAACATCATTCCAAGGCTACACTGTCAGTCCGCTCCTAACTAGTCTCCCTTATCCATTTCCTTCTCTTCTGTATTTCTCAAGGAAAATCCCATTTATCGAATGACCACACTAGCCCACAGCCACCCAAGTCCCTGCTATCTGGTCTCGGAGGCAGCTGGTGCCGTCAAGTCACAGAGCTGGAAGCCAGCCTACTCCCCTCAGGCCTGATTCACAGGCCTCCGGACATGGGCCTGGGCCGAGCTTTCAATGTAGCTGCTGGCAACACAGCTCACTCCCTCCTTCC
>ML101250.1:17842-52010 GCA_003697995.1 Taxidea taxus jeffersonii | reverse complement strand
CAACAAAAAGACAGAGAACAACCACCACTACTTCATAGATACAACTTTTATTTTTAATTCGTTCCCACTATTCTGGTTCATTTTTTATAGATAATTTTTTAACCTATTTACCATCACAGTGAGATGCCCAGTATATCAAATTCCATAATAACCTTTTAACCTGAACTTTTTGATACATATACCTGTGTTTTTCTTTTGCTTTTCTATTTTTTAAATTTTAGTTTAGTTTAGTTTAGTTTATTCTTTTTTTAATTTTTATTTTCTAATATTCATATAGAGTTAAACTTCAAGGTAACCCCTTATCCCCGATCAATGCTACCCCTATAGGTAAACCAGTTTTTAATTCCCCTTTATCTTAGGAAAGTTGAGTCCTTTAACAAAGATATCAAGATACATCCAGGAAAAATCAAAATAACCTTCCTCGCCCACACTGAGAATTTATAACCACTCTCCCATCTTTTTGTCCCGCCAGTGTTTCTGTGTATTTGTTTTTGTCCTGGTAGTATATAAATCTTATACTTGGGGTTCTTTTTGACAAGGTTCTTTTGTTTTGTTTTTATATATTTATTTTTTTCTCTTGTCATCTACTTTTATCAGTCTTTTTGTTTGTCTGGTTTTGTTTGTATACTTCATAAATCTTACCTTGGGGCCCATTTAGGCTGGGCCTTCTCTTTTATTTTATCTTTTTTGTTTTCCTGTCTCTCTCTCTCTTTTTTTTCTCTTTTTCTTTTCTTTTTTTTTTTTTTTACTTTCTTTTTTCTTTTGTTTGGGAGGGGACTCCTGATCGCTCAGAAGTGTTCCAGGGTGCTCCTTGCCTGCACCACGGCCAATACATTCAGCTACATCCGTTCAGCCATCTCTCACCAAAATGACTAGGAGGAGGAAAGCCCAACAGAAGAAAAATTCAGAGGCTGGGCCTTATGCAACAGAACTAATGCTATGGACATAGACAGTATGTCGGAAAGGGAATTCAGGCTAACAATTATCCAGGCAATAGCTAAGTTGGAGAAAGCCATGAATGACAAAATGGAATTGATTAGGGCAGAAGTGAAAGCCATCAGGGATGATGTTCACAATGTTCTCAATGAGTTCCAATCTAATCTAAATTCTCTAAAAGCTAGGGTAATTGAGACAGAAGATAGAATTAGTGATCTGGAGACCAAACAGATAGAGAGAAAGGATCAAGAGGAAGCCTGGAACAAACAGCTTAGAAGGCATGAAAACAGAATTAGGGAAATAAATGATGCCATGAAATGTTCCAACGTCAGAATTATTGGAATCCCTGAGGGGGAGGAGAAAGAAAGAAGACTAGAAGATATAGTTGAACAAATTCTCCATGAAAATTTTCCCAATCTGGCGAATGGAACCAGTGTTCATGTACTAGAGGCAGAACAGTCACCCCCCAAGATTATAGAATCTAGAAAGACCACAAGATACCTGATAGTGAGAATGATGAATCATAATTGTAGACAGGACCTCTTGAAGGCAGCTAGGACAAAGAAGTTCCTTACATACAGAGGAAATCCCATCAGAATAACATCAGACCTGTCCACAGAAACCTGGCAAGCCAGAAAGGGCTGGCAAGACATATTCAGGGCACTAAATGAGAAGAACATGCAGCCAAGAATACTTTATCCAGCAAGACTGACATTCAAAATGGATGGAGAGATAAAGAGTTTCCAAGGCCAGCAAGGTTTAAAAGAGTATGCGACCACCAAGCCAACACTGCAGGAAATATTAAGGGGGGTTCTATAAAAGAGGAAAAATCCCAAGAATATTATTGAACAGAAATATATGGAAACAATCTACAGAAAGAAAGACTTCAAAGGTAACACAATGTCAATAAAAATGTATCTCTCAATAATCACTCTCAATGTGAATGGCCTAAATGCGCCCATAAAATGACACAGGGTTGCAGATTGGATAAAACGACAGGCCCCATCCATATATTGTCTACAAGAGACCATTTCTAACCTAAGGGTACACCCAGACTGAAAGTGAAGGGATGGAGAAGCATTTTTCATGCCATTGGGCCTCAAAAGAAGGCCGGGGTAGCGATTCTCATATCAGATAAATTAGATTTTAAACTAAAGAAGATGTGGTATATATACAATGGAATACTATGCAGCCATCAAAAGAAATGAAATCTTACCATTTGCGACGACATGGATGGAACTAGAGGGTATTATGCTTAGCGAAATAAGTCAGTCGGAGAAAGACAACTACCACATGGTCTCTCTGATATGAGGAAGTGGAGATGCAACGGGGGTGGGGGTTAAGAGTGTAGGAAAAGAATAAATGAAACAAGATGGGATCAGGAGGGAGACAAACCAAAAGAGACTCTTAATGTCATAAAACAAACTCAGGGGGGTGGGGGGGAGGGGGGTTGGGAGAGGGGGGTGGGGTTACATTATATGTTTAAATAAAAATAAAAATTTTTTAAAAAGATAAAAAAAAAAAAAAAACTAAAGACTGTAGTTAGAGATACAGAAGGGCACTACATAATTCTTAAAGGGACTATCCACCAAGAAGATCTAACAATTGTAAATATTTATGCCCCCAATATGGGAGCAGCCAATTACATAAGAAAACTGTTAATCAAGATAAAGAGTCATATTGATATGAATACATTAATAGTAGGAGATCTTAACCCACCACTCTCAGTAATAGACAGATCATCCAAGCAGAAAATGAGTAAAGAAACAAGAGCATTGAATGACACATTGGACAAGATGGACATCATAGATATATACAGAACATTCCACCCTAAAACAACAGAATACTCATTCTTCTCAAGTGCACATGGAACCTTCTCCAGAATAGACCACATACTGGGTCACAAATCAGGGCTCAACTGATACCAAAAGATTGAGATTATTCCCTGCATATTCTCAGATCACAATGCTTTGGAACTGGAGCTCAATCACAAGGAAAAGTTTGGAAGGAACTCAAACACCTGGAAGCTAAAGACCACCTTGCTTAAGAATGCTTGGATCAACCAGGAGATCAAAGAAGAACTTAAACAATTCATGGAAACTAATGAGAATGAGGACACTTTGACCTAAAACCTATGGGTTACAGCACAGGCAGTCCTAAAGGGAAATACATAGCCATCCAAGCCTTCCTCAAAAAAATTGAAAAATCCAGAATATACCAGCTGTCTCTACACCTTAAAGAACTGGAGAATCAACAATAAATTAAGCCAACTCCACACACAAGAAGAGAAATAATCAAGATTAGAGCAGAAATCAATGAGATAGAAACTAGAGATACAGTAGAACGCATCAATGAAACTAGAAGCTGGTTTTTTGAAAGAATCAATAAGATCAATAAACCATTGGCCACACTAATCCAAAAGAAAAGAGAGAAGGCCCAAATTCATAAAATTATGAATTAAAAGGGAGAGATCACAACTAACACCAAAGAAATGGAAACAATCATCAGAAGTTATTACCAACATTTACATGCCAATAAGTTAAGCAACCTAGATGAAATGGATGCATTCCTGGAAAACTATAAACTTCCAAAATTGAACCAGGAAGAAATTGACAACCTGAATAGACCGATATCTAGTAACGAGATTGAAGCAGTGATCAAAAACCTCCCAAAAAACAAGAGCCCAGGACCTGATGGATTCCCTGGGAAATTTTACCAAACTTTCAAAGAAGAAATAACACCTATTCTCCTTAAGCTGTTTCAAAACATTGAAGCAGAAGGAAAACCTCCAGACTCTCTTTACGAATCGAGCATTACCCTGATCCCCAAACCAGGCAAAGACCCCACCAAAAAGGAGAATTTCAGACCAATATCACTGATGAATATGGATGCTAAGATTCTCAACAAGATCCTAGCAAATAGGATCCAACAGCACATTAAAAAGATTATCCACCATGACCAGGTGGGATTCATCCCTGGGTTGCAAGGATGGTTCAACACTTGAAAATCAATCACTGTGACAGAACAAATCAATAAGAGAAGAGAGAAGAACTACATGGTCCTCTCAATTGATGTAGAAAAAGCATTTGACAAAATCCAGCATCCGTTCCTGATTAAAACGTTTCGAAGTATAGGGATAGAGGCAACATTCCTCAACTTCATAAACTCTATGAAAAACCCACAGCGAATATCATCCTCAATGGGAAAAAGCTCACAGCCTTCCCGTTGGGATCAGGAACACGACAAGGATGCCCACTCTCACCACTCTTGTTCAACATAGTATTAGAAGTCCTAGCAACAGCAATCAGACAACAAAGAGAAATAAAAGGTATCCAAATTGGCAGTGAAGAAGTCAAACTCTCTCTCTTCGCAGATGACATGACACTTTATATGGAAAACCCAAAAGACTCCACCCCCTAACTACTAGCACTCATACAGCAATTCAGTAATGTGGCAGGATACAAAGTCAATGTACAGAAATCAGTTGCTTTCTTATACACTAACAATGAAAACACGGAAAGGGAAATTAGAGAATCGATTCCATTTACTATAGCACCAAAAACCATAAGATACCTGGGAATAAACCTAACCAAAGAGGTAAAGGATCTGTACTCAAGGAACTATAGAACACTCATGAAGGAAATCGAAGAAGACACAAAAAGATGGAAGACAATTTCATGTTCATGGATTGGGAAAATAAACATTGTTAAAATGTCTATACTACCTAGAGCAATCTGTACTTTTAATGCCATTCTGCCCAAAATTCCATCAGTATTTTTCAAAGAGCTGGAGCAAATTATCCTAAAATTTGTATGGAATCAGAAGAGACCCCAAATTGCTAAGGAAATGCTGAAAAGGAAAAACAAAACTGGTGGTATCACATTGCCTGATTTCAAGCTTAACTACAAAGCTGTGATCACCAAGACAGCATGGTACTGGCATAAAAACAGACACATAGTCCAGTGGAACAGAGTAGAGAGTCCAGATATGGGCCCTCAATTCTATAGTCAAATAATCTTCAACAAAGCAGGAAAAAATATACAGTGGAAAAAAAGTCTCTTCAATAAATGGTGCTGGGAAAATTGGACAGCTATATGTAGAAGAATGAAACTCGACCATTCTCTTACATGGTACACAAAGATAAACTCAAAATGGATAAAGGACCTCAGCGTGAGACAGGGATCCATCAGAATCATAGAGGAGAACATAGGCAGTAACCTCTTCGATATCAGCCACAGCAACTTCTTTTCAGATATGTCTCCAAAGGCAAAGGAAACAAAAGCGAAAATGAACTTTTGGGACTTCATCGAGATCAATAGCTTCTACACAGCAAAGGAAACAGTCAACAAAACAAAGAGGCAACCCACGGAATGGGAGAAGATATTTTCAAATGACAGTACAGACAAAAGGCTGATATACAGGATCTATAAAGAACTTCCCAAACTCAACACACACAAAACAGATAATCATGTCAAAAATGGGCAGGAGACATGAACAGACACTTCTCCAATGAAGACATACAAATGGCTTTCAGACACATGAAAAAATGTTCATCATTACTAGCCATCAGGGAGATTCAAATTAAAACCACATTGAGATATCACCTTACACCAGTTAGAATGGCCAAAATTAGCAAGACAGGAAACAACGTGTGTTGGAGAGGATGTGGAGAAAGGGGAACCCTCTTACACTGTTGGTGAGAATGCAAGTTGGTGCAACCACTTTGGAAAACAGTGTGGAGATCCCTTAAGAAATTAAAAACAGAGCTTCCCTATGACCCTGCAATAGCACTACTGGGTATTTACCCCAAAGATACAGGTGTAGTGAAAAGAAGGGCCATCTGCACCCCAATGTTCATAGCAGCAATGGCCTCAGTCGCCAAACTGTGGAAAGAACCAAGATGCCCTTCAACAGATGAATGGATAAGGAAGATGTGGTCCATATACACTATGGAGTATTATGCCTCCATCAGAAAGGATGAATACCCAACTTTTGTATCAACATGGACGGGACTGGAAGAGATTATGCTGAGCGAAATAAGTCAAGCAGAGAGAGTCAATTATCATATGGTTTCACTGATTTGTGGAGCATAACAAATAACACGGAGGACATGGGGAGACGGAGAGGAGACGGGAGTTGAGGGATATTGGAAGGGGAGATGAACCATGAGAGACTATGGACTCTGAAAAACAATCTGAGGGTTTTGAAGGGGTGGGGGGTGGGAGGTTGGGGGAGCCAGGTTGTGGGTTTTATGGAAGGCACATATTGCATGGAGCACTGGGTGTGGTGCATAAACAATGAATTCTGTTACACTGAAAAGAAATTAAATAAATTTTAAAAATTAAAAAAAAATACCTACCTCCAAAGGTTCTTATGAGAATTAAGTGAGTTAGGTGATGCCTGATGCATAAGTCTTATATAAGGGTTACCTGGTATTACTATTATTTTCTCAGCTTTTTTTAAACTGTAGACTCCAGACTCAGACTGTGTATCCAGTTGGGCTCCTCAACACATGACAATTCACAAAGTTACACAATCAGAGTCCCAGTTTTTATTTATTATGAAGACTAAAAAGGAGAATATACTTGGCACATAGTAAGCTCTCAATAAATGTTAATGAGCTTATTATTAAGAATATTATTAATACATTGTCATAGTTTTTTATGTACAAAAAGCGATAGAAGGCATAAAATATATTTTTCATGTTCTTCCAATGTATAAATTCTTCCATTTTCATTGAATTCCTTTTTTGGGTACAGTCTTTCCAAACTTTCCTCTCTGGATGGGTTCCCAGATTATATACTTGTGTGACACTTTGACCATCATCTTCATAGGAGTGATTAATTAATTAGGGAGGTAAATAATTTCTGGCTCATGTCTGTCATCTTCAGTAGAATCTAAGCTCCATGACGGCAACCATGGTATCTGTCCATGCAGAATATCTAGCACTGTCTGGCACTTGTTCACAGGCAAGAATTCACTGAATGAATGAACAAGTAATAAAATAAACAAAAAGCATTTTAACATGTACATTCTGAAGTAGCATAGTCTTGAGATTAAAAGCAACTATCATTTTCTCCATCTCTCTAGGAAGTGAGAAATTGCCCATCTTGTAAACTAGGAAGTGCCCATTTTATAAGAAATCTGATGATCTCATCAAAATTCAGATTCCAAGAAGATATTTTTTGCAGTTCTTCCTTTCTAGAATCACACTGCCTAAACCTGTACCTGGGTATCCTTTCAATTATAGTAGAGCTCTGGAGACAGTACTTTTCCAGAATCTCTTGTTCAGTAAAGGAAAAGTATGTCTCTCTAGATTATCTTCACCCAGTGTACATTAGCCCTTACTTACTGACTCATGAAAGGTTAGGGACCGTAAAACTGTTCTTTCATTTCACAGATGAGGAAATGGGCCCAGAAAAGTGGATTGACTTTTCTAAGCCTAACACTTGTGAATAATAGAGTTGATGCAACTGGAAATAGTTTCCTTCTCACAGTTCCCCCTCTCTCACAATATAATAAATATATAGTAGTAGTCCCATTTATTAAAAATCACATTTACAAAATATTTTTATATTTAAGAAAATGTTCTTGATATATTAAGTGACAGAAGCAGAGTAGAATTATATGCATAATATGTATTCCAATTATAAAATAGACAAATATATGAGGGCATATGTGTGTGTGTGTATGTGTGTATTTCTCAGTTATGTTTGTACATAGAAAATAAAAAAAGATATGTGCCAAATTTTAACACTGTTTATCTCTGGATGGTGGGGAATAGTTTATTTTTATTAATGCTTTTCTGCTTTAAAATGTTATTTGCAATGAGCATATAGTATTTTATAATCAGAAATTTAAGTTTTTAAATTCCTGATCTAATATTTTTGAAGGGTTTTATTTTGGTACTGGTCAACACTGCAAGGTGAGGGAGCATCAATCTAGAGTCCAAAGAAGTTTTACCCAGTCATTTAACCTGATCTGTAAAATGGGTATAATCACATCTACTACACAGCACTAGTGTGTGTGTGTGTGTGTGTGTGTGTGTGTGTGTGTGTGTAATAATAAATTTGACATTCCTTTGTAATACTAAAGCTTGATAAAGCTGTTAAGTGGTGTTATAATGATAATAAAATCCTGTGGCCCAAAAAAGAGGTGGGAGAACCCTTAGGATAGCAGGTAGCTTTGTGTTGAGGAAGTTGGGTTGGGAGAGGAGACAGGAGATAGGATTCAGGAGAGGACTGGGAGAGGATTCAGGGAGAAAAGTGAGAGTGGTTTTTGCCAATACTTAAGAGAAACGATCACATGCTTGACCCCTTGTCTCCCTTTCCCTCATACTTCCCCTACATGCTTCAATGTTCCCTCTTGTGATCCAATCTTCCTTCTATCTCTCAAGCTGCCCTCACAAAAGGCAGCTTATAATAGACAGGCTCTAGTGCATGTTAAAGCAATGGTAATTTTTAAAAAAATTTCTATAAGCATATAATGTATTATTATTCCCAGGGGTACATGTCTGTGAATCGCCAGGTTTACACACTTCGCAGCACTCACCATAGCACATACCCTCCCCAATGTCCATAACCCCACCACCCTCTCCCTACCTCCCTCTCCCCAGCCACCCTCAGTTTGTTTTGTGACATTAACAGTCTCTTATGGTTTGTCTCTCTCCTGATCCCATCTTGTTTCATTTATTCTTTTCCTACCCCCCAAACCTTCCACATTGCCTCTCCACTTCCTCAAATCAGGGAGATCATATGATAGTTGTCTTTCTCCAATTGATTTATTTCGCTAAGTGTAATACCCTCTAGTTCCATCCACGTTGTTGCAAATGGCAAGATTTCATTTCTTTTGATGGCTGCATAGTATTCCATTGTATATATATATACCACATCTTCTTTATCCATTCATCTGTTGATGGACATCTAGGTTCTTTCCATAGTTTGGCTATTGTGGACATACAAAATGGTATTTTGTTTCACAATCTACTCTATTTCACACTCCCTGTGAAAGGCAGCCTATGTAGGAATGTGACCAGTGGTCTATTAAGGCCTATCTAGTCCCAGACTGGGAGGAAGTATCTTCCACTCTGGATGATAAGAGTTTGTAATGAAAACAAGGTAACTTTTAGCTAGAACCATTTGTACTGAGCTATATCCTTCAAAGGGCGTTCTTAATCAATATCTTTGGGGTCTTACTAATTCTATGGAAAATAAGATTTCACACACAGCAATGATTTTTTAAGTCAGTCAAAGGAGCCAAAGGTAGCCTGTCAAATTATTGTTACTTCTACATTAAAAAAAAAAGTAATACAGACCTATAGTCAACTTGCCCAAGAAAAATGAAAACATATATTCACAAAGAAACCTGCACACAAACATTAATAGCTGCTTTATTCATAATTGCCCCAAACTGGCAATAAATCAACTGTTCTTTAAAAAAAAAAAGACACATTATTCAGCATCACACTTAAGTGGACGCCAGGCCTTTGAGAATCTTCTGTTGAGACAGCCCTGTTTGGTTCCACAACTCTTCCATTCACCTTATGTGGCCTTGTGTTCATGGCTGCATCCATGTCCTCCACATTGGCTTCCATGACAAACCCAAAGCCTCTGGAGCCCTTGGTGTTTGGATCTCTCATTACCACACAGTCTATAAGTGTTCCCTATGGCTCAGAATGGCTCCTCAGACTCTCACCGGTTGTTTCAAAGCTCAGCCCTCAGATGAAGAGCCTCCACAGCATTCCAGGCTCTTTGGAAGACTCTGACTTAGGCCTGACAGCGGTGGGAGGGGAGACTAAGGATGCTTACTCGCCGGAGTCCACAAGCAGAAAGGAGTAATCTAATGAAGGTATCTCTCAAATGTTCTTAAACTGGTAAATGGATAAACAAACCCTGGTATATCCACGTAATAGAATACTACCAAGCCATAAAAAGGAATGAACTATTGATTAAACACAACAACATGGTTGACTCTTAAATGTTATACTAAGTAAGGGAAGCCAGATCCAAAAGGTTTTAATTGTATTATTGCACTTGTATGACATTCTAGAAAAGGAAACTATAGGGGAAAACAAATCAGTGGTTGTCAGAGGATGGGACTGGGGGAGGGGTTCTGCAAAGAGAGACTCAGTGAATATTGAAGAGTGATGGCACTATTCTTAATGGCGATACAAGAATATGCATTCATCAAAACTCATAGAACAGCACATCAAAAAGTGAATTTTATTATGTAAATTTTAAAAGTAAATTTATAAAAGTAAAAATAAAGTAACAGGCCCATGGTAAATTCAAACAAACAACAAAAGTAAACAAAAGTCTCTCTCCCAGAGCTTTATGGTGATAGAAAATTCTGCATTTTTATTGCAGTGATTGTTATGCAAATCCACCCATGTGATAAAATGAGGTAGAACTATACCCACACTTTACACCCATGCCAATTTCTTGCTTTTGGTATTATACTATAGTTAAGATGTAACCCCCGGGGGAAAGCGGGGTGAGGAGTAGGAGGATCTCTGGATTTTCTTTGCAATCTCCTGCATATATATACTTAAGTGTCTCTCAACCAAACTTTCAATCTAGTCCAGCTCCCCAGAGGTGAACACTTAGAAATTTCTTGTGTATCTTCTGCATAATATTCCTTTATATGTGTATATATGCACATCTACACTTAACTTTTAATACAAACTAGCATATTACACATTGTCCTGCATCTCACTATTTTTCTTTTTTTAAGACTCATTTATTTTTTTAACATCTTAATTTTATTTTATTTTTTTCGGTGTTCCAAGATTCATTGTTTATGCACCACACCCGGTGCTCCATGCAATACATGCGCTCCTTAATACCTACCACCAGTCTCACCCATCCCTTCACCCTCTCCCCTCCCAAACCCTCAGTTTTTTTCTCATAGTCCACCGTCTCTCATGCTTCCTCTCCCCCTCTCATTTACCCCAATTCACTTTTCCGTTCCTTCTCATGTCCTCCATGTTATTCCTTACGCTCTTCAAGGAAGTGAAACCATATAATTGACTCTCTCTGCTTGACTTATTTCACTCAGGATAATCTCCTCCTGTCCCCAAGATGCATTTATTTTAGAGAGAGAGAGTGAGAGAGAGAGAAGATAGGCAAACACAAGTGGGGTTAGGGACAGAGGGAGATGGAAAGAATCTCAAGCAGACTCCCTGCTGAGCACGGCCCCCCCCCCCCATCTCAGGACCCTGAGATCATAACTTAAGTGGAACTCAAGAGTCCCCTGCTCTGACTGAGCTACCCAAGCACCCCTCCCTATTTTTCAACTGTTACTTTGGAGATATTTCCATATCACAAACACATGGATCCACATCACTTATTTCCTGCTGCATAGTATTCCATCACATAGTAGCATCACAATTTATTTTAACAGTTTCTTATTCATGGACATTTGGATCTCAACAAGGACCTGAACTTAAGTAATGCCTAAAATTTTAAAACATAAAAGGTCAACCAGAGTTGAGACCAAATGCAAAGTTTTTACAGATTCGAGGCTGTCTCTGGAATATCTTTTGACCAGAAGGGGGAAGGCAAGAGGCAGGAGGAGAGGCAAAACGCTGGGAAAATCCCTGGCCAATGGGGAAGCGGTGTTGCCGACAGGGAATTTACTGCCGGGTAGGAGTTCGCAGAGGGCCTCCCTACTGCTGGAGCAGGGGGCCGAGCTCCAAATCAAGCTTTCCTTAGGCTGCCGCTCAGATACACCGAAAGTGTTTCAGATGTTATGCGTGGTGCAGTGATGCTTGGCCACCTGCAGCCTCCTGCGGGGACCCCAGGCGGGGGCTGGGTCTGAACCCCCATCGCCTCCAGCCCACGCTTGTAGGGGGTGCACACGTGGTGACCTGCCCGCGGCCGGTTGCGGGCTCCGGCTCCTCCTCCCTCCAGATCTCCCTCTGTTCTCTGCAGTATCACGTGCATCCGCGCCGGGTGCAGGATGGCGGCTGCGGCAACAGCCGTGGGTGTCAGGCTCCGGGACTGCTGCAGCCGAGGCGCTGTGCTCCTGCTCTTCTTCTCCCTGTCCCCTCAGCCCCCTGCCGCCGCCGCTTGGCTGCTGGGCCTAAGGCCCGAGGACACCGCTGGAGGACGCGTGTCCCTGGAAGGGGGCACCCTGCGCGCGGCGGAAGGCACCAGCTTCCTCCTGCGCGTCTATTTCCAGCCCGGGCCCGCGGCGCCCGCAGCGCGGGTGCCCGCACCCACCCTTTCCCCGGGAGAGAACGGCACCGGCGACTGGGCTCCGCGGCTCGTGTTCATCGAGGAGCCCCCGGGAGGTAGCGGCGTGGCGCCCAGTGCTGTCCCCACGCGCCCCCCGGGGCCGCAGCGCTGCCGGGAACAGAGCGACTGGGCGTCGGACGTGGAGGTCCTGGGGCCTTTGCGCCCCGGAGGCGTGGCGGGTTCGGCTTTAGTCCAGGTGAGGGTGCGGGAGCTGCGCAAGGGTGAGGCAGAGCGGGGCGGTGCTGGCGGTGGCGGGAAGCTCTTCTCGCTGTGCGCCTGGGACGGACGCGCTTGGCACCACCACGGCGCCGCCGGCGGCTTCCTGCTGCGCGTCCGCCCGCGGCTGTACGGTCCTGGCGGGGACTTACTGCCCCCAGCGTGGCTCCGGGCGCTCGGGGCGCTCCTGCTGCTCACGCTGTCTGCCCTATTCAGCGGCCTGCGCCTGAGCCTGCTCTCGCTGGACCCGGTGGAGTTAAGGGTGCTGCGGAACAGCGGCTCGGCCGCAGAGCAGGAGCAGGCGCGCCGCGTGCAGGCCGTGCGCGGCAGGGGGACCCATCTGCTCTGCACCCTGCTCCTGGGCCAAGCCGGAGCCAACGCGGCCCTAGCCGGCTGGCTGTACGCCTCGCTGCCGCCGGGCGTCGGGGGCACCGGAGAAGATTATTACAACGAGGCGGGGATTCACTTCCCGTGGCTGCCGGCGCTCGTCTGCACCGGCGCCGTGTTTCTGGGCGCGGAGATTTGCCCCTACTCAGTGTGTTCTCGGCACGGGCTGGCCATCGCTTCGCACAGCGTGTGTCTGACCCGACTCCTGATGGCGGCCGCCTTCCCCGTGTGCTACCCGCTGGGCCGCCTGCTGGACTGGGCGCTGCGTCAGGAGATCAGCACCTTCTACACGAGGGAGAAGCTGCTGGAGACGCTACGGGCCGCGGACCCCTACAGTGACCTTGTGAAGGAGGAGCTCAACATCATCCAGGGCGCCTTGGAGCTGCGCACCAAGGTGGTGGAGGAGGTGCTGACCCCCCTCGGGGACTGCTTCATGCTGCGCTCCGACGCCGTGCTCGACTTCGCCACGGTCTCAGAGATTCTGCGCAGCGGCTACACTCGTATCCCCGTGTACGAGGGCGATCAGCGGCACAACATTGTAGACATTCTGTTTGTCAAGGACTTGGCCTTCGTGGACCCCGACGACTGCACGCCGCTGCTCACCGTCACTCGCTTCTACAACCGGCCCCTGCACTGCGTCTTCAATGATACCCGGCTGGACACGGTGCTGGAGGAGTTTAAGAAGGGTGAGCAGTGGTCTATCTCCTTTCTCAGCTCTTTACCCCCTCAAAAATATTCATAAACATGTGAAGTTTCAGGTGTGCAAAGCAATTCTCTTATGATAGCAAAAGCTCAAGAAAGGCCCCACCTCTTGGTGGCTATTTTCATTTTACTTTTCCTTACCTTCCTTGGAGCTGACTGATCCCCTGCCTCTAACCTTTCACTTGGCTCACAAGACGCTCTATATTCCTCATTCATTCCCTTTCAGGATTTTTCAGGATCTAACAATTGCCAGGTACTGTGCAGGTTGGACTCTGTGGATAGTCCTTGGAGGTCATTGGGTAGCTCCCCACCCAATACAAGAGGATCCTCTATACCTTCCCGTAATAAGCAGCCTTCCTTTTAAACTCTTCACAGGGCAGGAAACACAATCTCCCAAGCAAATGAACTCCCTTGTTGGACAGCTCCAGCTGCTGATAATGTCTTTCTTACATGGAGCAGAAAGTTATGTCTCAGGAACTTCTCTCTGGGTCGTCTTTCTGTCCTTTGAATCACACAGAGTAATAAGCCCCAGACTCCTCTAGTGGTTCTTTGCCCTTATTTAACGTTCCCAGTACCTAGGTTGGATTAAAAATTGACCCAGCTTAAAAACTGATTAAGGCATCGAGGTTCTTGTACTTCTAGGAACCTGGGTCCCATGAGGGAGGGTTGATCTGTATGAGAGCAAAGAGCCTGGTAAAGGGAGCCACTAGAAAATTTGCATATACAAATGAATGGGGTTTCCTTCAGAGTAGTCACCACTCCACCCCTGTCATGTCTATAGCATGTTTACTACTGTTTGTGGTTTGCCTTTAGAAACTGTCTTCTGGAGCTGAGTACAATTCACTCAAGAAAAATCAGCCTGTATTCTTTAGGATCGATCTTCTTGGGATTACACAGTTTGACTGGTTCTTCTAGTTACCCAGAAGGACACTTGATTGTTTTTGAAAATCAAATCTACCTTCAAGAGTCACCATTGAGTGCAGAAGACTATCTTACAGACCCTGAAAACAATTCCAGGAAGGAGTTGAGAAGAGTGATATGGTTAGAGTAAGTGTAGAACCTTCTAGAATGACCACTTTGCAGGAGGCATTCATCTGTACAAATGAGTTAGCATGTTTAGTAAAAAAACAAAAAAAAGTCAATCCCCTAATTTTAGAATCAAGCTTCTAAGGTAGGTTCCCTGTGGTTAGCAGGAATCACATTTGCAATATCTTTTTTAAAGATTTTTTTTTTTTTTTTTTTGACAGAGAGGGATCACAAGTAGGCAGAGAGGCAGGCAGAGAGAGAGGAGGAAGCAGGCTCCCCACTGAGCAGAGAGTCCAATGCAGGGCTCCATCCCAGGACCCTGGGACCACGACCTAAGCCAAAGGCAGAGGCCTTAACCAACTGATGCACCCAGGCGCCCCACATTTGGCATATCCGGACATATCTTTTTGTTTATCAAAAATTCAGTCTCATTACTTTATCATCACAGGTACTCTTTAGGACTTTCATACAATGAGAAAAGTTGGGTCTTCCTCCTGCCACAATTTTTTTAGACAAATAATATTGTGTTAAGTATCAAAGTGTAGCCTGAAGGGGGAGGGGGTGTGTTGAAATCCTATTTTCAGTCTGAGCTGTAGTCTTCCTGTTGGTATCATGAGAAGGGGAGGGAAATGTGTACATATTACAGCTATTTTAGCCCAATCTGGGCTACTATTTCACCCTCTTTCATCTGTCTCCCCCAAGTCCTTGCATGACTCATTCTCACTGTACCCTTAGGTTCATTCATCCACTCTTAGAATTATTCTTACATGTTATAAGACTCCTACAAAAAGGAGTCTTGGATCTGGGCATAAAAACTGGGCAAATCTATATATTAGTTTGCAAGAACTACCATATCAAATCCCGTAAACTGAGCAGCTTAAACAACATAAGTTTATTTCCTCATAGTTCTGGAATCTCGAAGTCCAAGATCAAGGTGTGGGCAGGTTTGGTTTCTTCTGAGGACTCTCTTTTTGGCTTGCAGATGGCTGCCTTCTCTCTGCGTCAATCCACAGTCATCCTTCAGTGTGTGTGATTTCATTCCTGGAATCTCTGTGGTTCTAAGCATTTCTTCTTTTATAAAGACATCAGTCAGGTTGGATTGGGGCCCACCTTATCAGCCTGATTCTGACATAACTATCCCTTAAACATGATAGTTAAGACAGAGTGCAGTTACGATAGTATATCATTGTCATGTGCTACTGGAGGACATTTTTCATGAAACTCCTGTAAACTCATTCATTCATTCATTCATTTACTATTTATTATCTATGGAGTAGGCAATAGGCGAGACAGTAACAGTGCCCTTAGAAAGTTAACAGTTTACAAGGATGTACCATGTCAGAAAAAGGAAAGTCTTCAAGCAGGAATTGTGTCTCATGAACCTTTGTATCCCTAGCACCTTGCACAAAGTAGGCTGCCCAAAAAAGTCAGTACTGATCTGAAATGAGCCATGCTGCAGAATGTCTAAATCTTGTCTGAAAAAGGCTTGTCAGTGTTCTATCAGCAGTTAGTTTGTACTTAGATTGCTAAAGAGAAGCTGGGAATTACAGTGCACACCATGCCAAAGAGATTTCCACATCTCTTCAGAGCCTTGCTCCTTACTCGTGGTGAGTGAGCTCCAGAAACCAGCAGCATGGGCTTCACCTCGGACCTTGGTAGACATGTAGAATTTCCTACCTCATTTTAAATCCACTGAATGAAAATCTGCACTTTAATAAGCCCCCAGGTGACTCATGTGTACATTAAAGTCTGAGAAGCACTGCCTCCAGAGAACCCTTATTAATAGTGATTGGTAGATTTACTTAGAATAAATACAAGGAATAAGTATCAAGTTGAGTGTTCTCTGGCTTCACGCCATGTAACACGGTCATTTGCTAAACACGTTGTGTTTGCACCATATGTTAGGAAAGGAAAGCTGCATTGAGCTACTTTTCTTTACCCTTAAAAATAACTTTTAAAGTAAGTCATAAAAGCCCTTCTGTTTCCCTCACTTCTTTGCATCTCAAGTAACTTAACTAAGCAAACCCTTTAGGAGGTAGGGGAGGAAAATGACAAACGGGAACAACAATTACCATTAATTCAGTGACAGCTCTGATAGGCACCCTGGCAGGCCCTTTACATACTCAGAATGACCTTCCTAGGTGGGCATTATCAACTCCATTTTATACTAAAAGAAGAAACTAAAGCTTAGTTCCATTACTTGACTTAGTCAACTCCCCACTGTTGATAACTGAATTGTGATTTGATCTAGATCAGCAGGACCCCAGAATCTGTTCTTTTTCCCACTACACCAGTCACTACACCCCACAGGCTTCAAAGCCAGCCTTTCACCTCTGGCTTGCTGCCTCTGGCTGATTTACCTCTAGTTTTCATAGATTAGAAATGGAGCTTTTATAATTACAGTGATTGCTAACATGGATATCGCATTTTACAAAACATCTCTACTTATCTTCTCTTATCTGATCCATAAAACAACTCTGCAGTTACAGGTCAGGACCCAAGACCCAGAAAGGTTACTTGGCCTATCTAAGACCATCACCTAGCTAGTATTCCAAGGCCCAGACTCAAATCCAGGTCATGTGACTCCAGAGGTCTTATCCATATGGGATTTTATCGCTATACTTCTTATGAGCTCCAGGTCTTTAGAAATGGGGAAAAGTAAAAAGGTCTTTCTAGCTACCATGCTAGCTTTACTAAAAGGAACAGTATTTATCCCCACTGGACTATGAGCTCCTAAAAGGCAGACAATGAATCTTATTTATTTTTTATTCTCAGGACAAGTACAGTGGCCATCAATGCAAGGGGGATGAATAGAATATTTATTGAATGAATGGTTTTAAGTAGCTAATTTCTACTGTATTTTTGTTTGAGTGAGGTGAACCCAAAGTATAGGATAATTAGTGTTGTTCCATTGACCATAACCAACCTCTCCTCCTTTCCCAGATTCTCTACCCCAGTCAGTGGCACCACTGCCCCTCCAGTCTCCCAGGTGAGAAAGCTCCCCTTCACCCCTCACCCTCATCCTACTAATCACTGTCTTAGTCTGCTTGGGCTGACATAACAAAATACCATGGACTAGCCAGCGTAAACAGACATTTATTTTCTCACAATTCTGGAGGCCAGAAGTCCAAGATCAAGGTTCTACCTGATTCACTTTCCCATGAGAGCTCTCTTCCTGTTTTCTCACTACATCTTCATATGGCGTTACCCTCAGTACATGTCTATAGAGAGTGCAAGTTCTGGTCTCTCTTCCTCTTACAAAGACAGCAATCCTGTTGGTTTAGGGCCCCACCCTTATGATCTTATCTAACTTAAATTACTTCCTTAAACACTCCACTGGGGAGGGGGGTTAGTGCTTCAACATATGAATTTGGGACGGGGGAGAGAGACATTCAGTCCATAACATCACCAAAGTCTGCCAAAAATTTGCCAAAATTGCATCTAAAATATTTCTTGAATCTATATATGATAGAGTCCACTAATTCTTTCACTTAGGTGAGTCATAGAGTTTGTTCAAGAAATAGTTACTGTGTACCTGTTGTTTAGGCATGGCAGAGAACATACAACAGTCCTCCCTGTCTGCACAGAGCTTTCATTCCAGTGGGAGAGACTAAAATTAAGCAGATGAGATAGTGATTAAGAACAGAAGCTTTGCTGCCAGACTGCCTGAACTATATGCTGGCCTTGGGACAGTTACTTAACTGTTTTGTTACTTGTAAAATAAGGATAATAATAGTATTTACTCATAGGGTTGGTTGAAATAATAAGATACCTATTGCATTATACTGCTTACTTAGTAATTGTTATTATAAATGCTAAATAAATGTTCGCTAAGATTTTTCTTTTTTTTTTAAAGATTTTATTTATTTATTTGACAGACAGAGATCACAAGTAGGCAGAGAGGCAGGCAGAGAGAGAGGAAGGGAAGCAGGCTCCCTGCCAAGCAGAGCGCTGGATGCGGGGCTCGATCCCAGGACCCGGGGACCATGACCCAAGCCGAAGGCAGAGGCTTTAAACCCGCTGAGCCACCCAGGCACCCCAGATTCTTAAATATAAACAAACCTATTACTCTTGTGCAAATGGCCTCCTAAGAAATTCCGCTTCTTCCAATTTTTGTCTCCCTCAAATCTGTCCTCTCGCTTGCCACTAAAATAATCTCTGGTGACATCATCCCCTACTTAAAACCCTTCTGCACTCCCTGCACTGCCTGCAGGATAAAGTCTAAGCTGTGCTCTCCTGATCTGCTCCCTGCCCTCCCCTCCAGGCTTATCCCTCAACTTCCTACCACAAGTTGGGGCAACATTGAATTTCATGGCCATACTGCTATTGCTTGTCTTTGTCCCTTTACTGTTTCTTGCTGTTGTCCCTTTCCTCAGGCCATACTCTTTGTCAGGAATATGCATTGCCTGATTAGTCCCTACTCCAGCTCCTCCTCTAACATTCAGCACTGGGACCACCTCCTCTGGGAAGCTATTCCTGTAAACCCCAGTTTGAGCCAACATAATTGTCCCATATTTCTCTTATTGAATTAACAGGTTGCATGATTTGTTTTTGCTTATTAGCGCTACTCACCCACATAATGAGCCAGGACTATCTTATCTGTCTTTGTAGTTGTAGCACCTAACAATGGATAGAGCCCTTGCTAAGTTTTCAATAAATGTTTGCTGAATGACTAAATGAATAAATGAAGGAGTTAAACTTTAACAGAAAGTATCTGAACAGATTTGTAGTAAATGCATCATTAATGACCTCAGCCAATCATTGTGGACCATGCAAGACAAAGGCACGTTTTAAGTGTTAGAAAAAATGTGTTGCATATATGGTTTCTCCACTTTTTTAGGTGTATCTATTTATTGTAACAATTATTTATCCCTTGTCATGTTGAAAGCACTGTGCTAAGAGTTGGATGTATGAGATACAGTCCCTGCTCCCAAAGAGCCTACAGCCTGATAGAAGAGTGTTCCCCTTTGAAAAGCTAGGAGGCAGGCTGGACTCACCTTTCTCCACCCCTATCCCCCACTTCAGCATCATTACAGTTTACAAATCATGTTTTAGCATGGAGCATGTGGATAAGACAGACCTGTATATAAATCATTAAAACAAAAGTGATAAATAGAAATATAAAAATGCAATGAGAACATGGAGAAGAGAGTGACTATGGTTAGGTTTTTTGGCTTTTATAAAATTTTTACGGAAGTTTGTAAGTTTCTATATACTACACTACAACTTACAAAAAACATTTCTAAGTTTTCATTACAGAAAACTGAAAAATACAGAACAGTAGACAAAGCATGGAAATCACCTGAAGGTAATCATCCCACTATCCTGAAGTAATAACTCCTAATATTTTGTCATATTAAAAAATATAGCACCCATAGTAACAACCTTAATCAAATTCTTTTTTTTTTAATTTTTAATTTATTTGACAGAGAGAGATCAGAAGTAGGCAGAGAGGCAGGCAGAGAGAGAGAGAGGAGGAAGCAGTCTTCCCGCTGAGCGGAGAGCCGGATGCGGGGACTCGATCCCAGGACCCTGAGATCATGACCTGAGCCGAAGGCAGAGGCTTAACCCACTGAGCCACCCAGGCGCCCCCTTAATCAAATTCTTAAAAAGAAAATAAATAGAAAAAGCCCTGGACTTGCCTTCCTCCATTAACAAAATATCCCATTCTAATCCCAAGAGTGATTTTTTTTTTATGATGATAATTATTTTCACTGTAGTCTCCTTGAGAGTGAGTCCCATAATTTGGGAAGACTAGTTTATCAAATGGAGCCCTAAAGATTTGCCGAACTTAATTTCTACAGTTTACTCCGTGTATTGGATTGTTTTTAGGAGAAAACCAACCCTATTCAGAGAACAGGGAGAAGGAGTAAAGCTTAGGTCTGAAGTCAATGGCCTCTGGGTGCTATTGCTCCAATATTTAACAGTTAAATAAATTGGCTTTGCCAGGTTAGTAACACCATCTTCCTAAACAAAAGACTTCATCATGCACATAATGTTGGGTTATTCTTTCTATAGACCAGCATGGCTATAAGATAGCTTATTGCAGTTTTCATACTCAGTCTTTGCTCATTCATTGATTCCTTCATTTATTCAGTAAATATTGAAATCCTGCTTTAGACCAGGCACTGTACTAGGCCTTGGAAATACAGTGGTGAGCAAGACAGACAGAGTGGAGCTGAAAAGGTATCTTCTTCAATCTTTGGTTCTACTTCATGTGATCTGTTGCTTAAAAGCCATCCAGCTTGCCAATAAGTGCTCCTGGCACAGACACACAATGTAACATTTTCACTGAGGAATAATCTGGTTGAAAATTCAGGGTTTTGCTTTATCACTCCAAATTCTGGTGTGATATTTTAGCAGGAAGAATAATCATTCCATTGCTTAATTCTATAAAAAGCTGCTGAAACATTAGTGCTACATTTTTTGTTTTTTGTAAAAGAAAATAAAAAATGATTTTCACTCAAAGTTCTATTTCACTGATTTAATTAGATGTAATGTGTTTGAAAAGGTTAAACGTGGCTAACTAATAATTAGTCCACGTTAGAATGTTTACCTTCTAAACAGTATTTAGAGTAAACGGTAAACAAAGCATAACCCATCGTGTACAGGGAGACAGAATAAAAATAAACATGAAAAAGTAGAAATTATTAAATATACAAGGCATTAAATTGCCAATTTATATTTCTTTTTTTAGACATTTCTATTATGATTGTTATACTACTGTTCTGAAATAATTTTCTTTTTCTCAGTCTGGCAAAAGAAATACGAGGTAACAATAGAATCTGAGCTGGAAGGAGCACTGAAAAACCTGACAGAGGTTCATTCATGCTTTCATTTTTAGATTTAGATTTAGATTTCTTTTCAGGACATAACAGCCTTCATTGTCAGACTTTTTATCTAATCTAAATCCCACAGGCTGCAGTTAAATTCCATTGCCTTGTTTTATCATCCTCAATCAGATACATTTGGTTGTGTTTCTGGACCCATTAAAGCATTTGGGTATCAAGGCAGCGGGTGGTATCTGTGGATGATCCTAATACTTTCTTAAACCGGTTTACATCTAGGCCCAGTTTGGGGGTCCCTAGACCTTCCATAACATCTCTTCCAATTCTCTTTATTTTCTGCTGTCTGTGCCTTTCCAAACTGGGATTCTTCTCAATTCATTCTTCTTTCCTTTCTTTCTCCCTCCTCCCTCTCCCCTCTCCATCCCTCCCTCCCTCCCTCCCTCCCTCCCTCTCTCCCTCTCTTCCTCCTTCCCTCCTTCCTCCCAAATGACATTATTCTATGTCAGGCCTCTTGCCCTCTTAGTGCTTGCCATGCAGTAGAAAGTTCTACATTAACCGATAAATAATTATAAGTGGTAACAAGTGATTTGAAGAAAAGGTAGAGGGAGCTATGAGAGCATATAATAGGGGCCCTGACCTGGTCTTGTGGGTAAGGATAGATTCTTCCTCCTCCCCAAGTGATATTTGAGCTGAATCTTAAAGGGTAGCAAGAAGGAGTTTCCCAGAGGAAAAGCTTTCCAGAGGAAGGGAGCAGACATGCAAAGCTTTGAGGAAGGGGGGCCAGTGTGGGTGTCATGTGGGTTCCTGGGCCATTTTACATCCAGTAGGGAAAGTGCCATCTGGGCCAGCCGACCTTCCCTCTACGCCTAGTGATTATGTGGGCAGCTGAGTTCAGGAACATTCACTGAGAGCATAGCTACTAGGGCTCTGGGAGATGGACGCAGATATAAATATGGAAAAGAGCCTGCCCTCCGGGAGCATGAAAACAGGAAAGGCCCTGATGGAAAGGGCACCAAGCAGCCTGGTGGACAGGTGAGTGCATCCAGACATCTGTAGGGAAGACCCAGGGGAGAAATTCCCTAGAAGGATCTGGGAAAACTTCTCTGAGGAAGTAAGAGAAGGATTCTGACAAGAAATTATGAAAGGAGACTGAACAAGAAGAATAAAGGCAGAAAGGAAGCCAACGCCAGCCATACTTGAATGCTGGCAAGGCAATGATCTTCATGCTGCTTTTCTTCCAGCAAAACAGGGAACTAGGCAGAATGAGATATTTGTCAAACATAATTTCTGTTCTCTCCAAAGGCCAAAGCTATATATTTTAACCATTCTTGGTGGTGATATTTCTAAAATGTTTTATGCCCATTCCTGCCTTCCTTAGGAAAGGATCCTAAAATAACTTAATCTTTTTCTTGATGACGCAGGAGGGTGGTCTTGAGAATGTAGTTATTTTATGCAGTGTTATCAAGCCATTTGTTGTCTACTTTATTTTTTTCTGTCCTCTGGTTATCAGCTGCTCATTCTGAGTCGGCCTTGAGCAAACCCCTCCCCCCATCTCACTCGTCATAAAACCACTCTTTTCTGTGTGTCTTTCACAGCCTCTACTGAACTGAGAAATCAAGTAAATATGCATGTTGGGAACTGTGTGCCCGGTATACATAAGCTTCAATAAATATTTGTTGAATAAATGATTAATTAGGCTTTGACCGGGAGCCTCGGGCATGGGCTCCGTGTATGGACCTGAGGTAGTTCCTTCTGGGACCAGATTTAGAGCTGTGCAAATTCAGATCTCCAGATAATGGGTCGTTACTCTGCTATTTTTGAAGTGTTGCTTAGCAAGCCGAATTGCCAACCAGCTCAGATCCTAGTGATTAACAACTATTTTTTTATGCCCTGGTGATACTGGTTACCATGGTGTTCTGGGTGACACAGTTGGGTTTTCGATAATTGCCTTTTAGTGGCTCAAAAAATTTTTTTGTGAGAAGTGTATTGATCATTCTTTTTTAGGGTGAAGTAGAACAAGGTAATTACTACAAAGTAGAGCCTTTTTTTTTTTTAATGAAATATTCCTTTATTTATATGGTCTTTAAAAGTTTCTCTCAAGAATATTTTGTGGTTTTAACATCTGCTTTTTTTAAGATTTTTATTTATTTATTTGACAGACAGAGATCACAAGTAGGCAGAGAGGCAGGCAGAGAGAGAGAGAGAGGAAGGGAAACAGGCTCCCTGCTGAGCAGAGAGCCTGACATGGGGCTTGATCCCAGGACCCTGGGATCATGACCTGAGCTGAAGGCAGAGGCTATAACCCACTGAGCCATCCAGGCACCCCAACATCTGCTTTTTGTAGTTTTTTTTTTTAATTTAAGCTTTATTTAAACATATAATGTAACCCCACCACCCTCTCCCAACCCCTCTCCCCACCACCCCCCTCAGTTTGTTTTATGACATTAAGAGTCTCTTTTGGTTTGCCTCCCTCCCGATCCCATCTTGTTTCATTTTTACTTTTCCTACCACCTTAACTCCCACCCCCGTTGCATCTCCACTTCCTCATATCAGGGAGATCATGTGATAGTTGTCTTTCTCCAGTTGACTTATTTCGCTAAGCATAATACGCTCTAGTTCCATCCATGTCGTCGCAAATGGTAAGATTTCATTTCTTTTGATGGCTGCATAGTATTCCATTGTATATATATACCACATCTTCTTTATCCATTCATCTGTTGATGGACATCTAGGTTCTTTCCATAACTTGGCTATTGTGGACATTGCTGCTATAAACATTCGGGTACACGTGCCCCTTTGGATCACTACGTTTGTATCTTTAGGGTAAATACCAAGTAGAGCCTTTTTTTAATAGAGAAAAGGACTGTTTTGTTTTCCCAAATCAAGTTGGTGGCTACAGGACTGGTAAGTAGGGTAGCATTTTTGTTTTTCTCTTCCTGATTTGATACAAAGTAATTTTATTTGATTATGTATATAAAAGAATCTAGCATGTGTCATGGCATCTTCTTCTCATCTTATTCCAACAGAATTCTTCAATACTAAGATATAAACATTAGGAGTTCACAACCCTTTGTAAACCCAAGAGGCTATAACTGTCAGCACTGTTAAAATTCTGGTGTATCATCACCAAGAATCATCCTATAAAACCAAACAGTTTTAATGTAGCCCAGGAGTGTTTAGACTTCTAAAAGCAGAGAATTTTAAGGGTGCCCGGATGGCTCAGTCAGTTACGTGTCCGACTCTTAATTTCTGCTCAGGTCATAATCTCAGGTGTGGAGCCTGCTTAAGATTCTCTCTCTCTCCCTCTATACCTTCCCACCCCCGAAAGTAGAGAATTTTAGAGCCAGGAAAGGCTCCTTGGAGGTCGGCTGGTCCCATCTTTTAATTTTAAGGTGGAGGAAACTGAGGCCCAGAAAAGACAAATAATAAAAATAGCAATGATAATCCCCTATAGTTAATCTTTACATTTGCAAAGAACTTTCCCAAACAGTTAACTCATTTTGCACCACCATGCATGTGAAGTCTGTAGCATTTTTTCCCTTTTTGTATATGAGGCACCTTTGATCTGGAGACATGAGTGTCCTCACGGTCAGTGAGGAGGCAGAATCAGAAGCCACATCTATGACTTGTTGCCTCAGGCCATGGAGCCACAGACCAAGTCCTGGACACATGGGTTCAGATCCCAGCTTCTTTGTTTACTAGTTCTGTACTAGGGCAGGTGATTCGACCACTCTGACTGAGGCTTATCTCCCTTCCCCAAGTGGGAATAATGATATTATATTTTAAGTTTACTGCAAAGGCTAACGATAATGCCTGTATACTATACCACATTCAAGACACTCCACCATTTGCCTCCTACCTTACTGGTCTAATGACACGTATTGTATCTAGTTAGTCATTTAGTATAACAAGTGCATTTTCTGATCCACCTCATATAAATGTGACTGGACATAATGAACAGAAGTGAGAGCTATTTACTTTGGACAGTGACTATTTCTGAGTCTCCATTTTCTCATTCATATATTAGTAGTAACAATCCCCATTTGGCAGAGATATGATGAAGACTAGAGGTTAGTATGTGCACCCTCTGAACAATAGGTATACCAATTACTCCTAGGACAAAAACTGGAAAATGGGGTGAATGTTGACCTGGGCTCATAGGAGTCAGCTTGGTTTAGATCAGAAATGGGGAGAACGCTGGAGTAGCTGTCGGCTATCTTTACCAGAATGAGAACTGTCAAAAGGGTGGGTTTTAAAGTCACCTCCAGAGTCTGGCTTACTTAAAATATAGCCCCTGAGTGCCACACATCTCTCCTCCCTGGGATTAGCCTAGTTTGACCAGAATCTCTGAACTGGCCCAGAACCGTATGATCTTTAGATAACTTAGGCGAGGCCTACTTGCCTTTCAGTGTCTTTCCTCATGTCTGAGGTTGGTTCATGGCCTGCGAAAGTCACCATCAGTCGAAGCTTAGCCAGATCACTCTGGGTCATCACAGGGATTTTTTTAAGTTGAGGATCCTGGTTATGTTTAGCCTGAACCTACAGAGAGACAAACTAGCCCCACGGGCTGCCTCTAAGACCAGCTCTGAGTCTGAGAAGCCTGAAGCTCAAGGACCCAGTCTCGTTTAGTTCTCTTGAAGCTTTCCCCAAGCCCCAGGTGGATAGGTCCTATTCAGTTCCCTGAGTTCAAATATCGGCTCTACCATTTATTAGCTGAGTATCCTTGGACCAATTATTGTTTGGGGAATAAACACAATCCATTTTGATAGAGTAGTGGGAAAGAAGGCAAGGTATATACCAAAAAACCATGGAGGCCTTTAATGGTAGCACGAAGACTTCAGAAATGATCCTTCCTGGTAACTGGTGCATGTTACTGAAGTGGGGAATAAGCTCATGAATGCTGTTTGGGGGCAATCAGTCTAGTTTTGGTGGATAGAATGGATTGGAGCTGGAGAGACCAAAAGGAGGACTGGTTAGGATATTAGTGCAGTTGTCCAGGATGTGATGAGGACATGGAAATTAAGGACTGTGCACTTGCAACTGGAATGGAGAAAACCTCTGAGATTTCATTACCTTCTAGACATTCCTTCTCAGGCTCCTTTACTCGTTCCTCCGACATCATATTCACTGATATATCCTCAAGCACCTGGAGCAGGGCCTACCCGTATCAGATGCTCAAGTATTTGTTGCATGAATGTTGCATTTCTATGACCTCTAAATTTTGGAACACCCCAGGGCTCAGAAATGGATCTCTTTGTCTAGTCTCATCCCCATGATTATTTTATTCATTCTCCCAAAGTTATAATCAACTCTGGACTTATATTCCCAGCTTGTACTTGACATTCCACTTGGAGGTCTAAAAGGCATCCCAAACTTAAATTGTCCAAAACTGAGCTTCTGCTATGGGTGCCAAACTGACTCCTTGCATAATATTTCCAAACTCTGTAAATTGCAGTTCCATTCTTATTGCTACTCGGGCCCAAACTTCTCTTTTGCTCTTGTCCCACATCCAGTCCCTCATGTAGGCTCTGCTTTCAACAGGTCTAGAGAGCCTGCTTGCATCTCACCACTTCCCCTGCTACCTCCCATCCAAGCCACCATCTATCTCTCACTTAAATGACTGCCAGAGCTTCATATGAGGTCTCTGTGCTTCCATCTCTGCCCACTTTGTGTCCATTCCTTTTTTTTTTAAGATTTTATTTATTTATTTGACAGACAGAGATCACAAGTAGGCAGAGAGGCAGGCAGAGAGAGGGGAAGGGAAGCAGGCTCCCTCCCTGCTGAGCAGAGAGCCCGATGCGGGGCTCCATCCCAGGACCTCAAGATCATGACCTGAGCTGAAGGCAGAGGCTTTAACCCACTGAGCCACCCAGGCACCCCACTTTGTGTCCATTCTTAAGACAACAGCTAGAAAGAGTCTTTTAAAACAAGTCAGAGCACATCACTCTTTTGTCAAAAAAAACAAACATAACACTCACACAGACACGCACACAAGAAACTGTACAATGGCTTTATCTCGCTCAAAGAACCAAGTCCTAACAAAGGCCTTCCAGGCTTTTTCATACATGCACCGACCACCTCTTACTTCCCTGATCTTGACTCTTACTACTGTCCTCTCCCACACCCAGCCTGCTGGCATCCTTGCCATTCCTTAAGCACACCAGTAATACTTCCAACTAAGGACCTTTGCTTCTTGTTCTTTTTTTCTTTTTATTTTTTTATTTATTTGTTAGAGAGAAAGAGAGCGAGCACAGGCAGACAGAGAGGCAGGCAGAGGCAGAGGGAGAAGCAGGCTCCCTACCAAGCAAGGAACCCGATGTGGGACTCGATCCCAGGATGCTGGGATCATGACCTGACCCGAAGGCAGCCGCTTAACCAATTGAGCCACCCAGGCATCCCTTTTGCTTCTTGTTCTATTGCAAAAGTTGTCCCTAAGATATCCACAGGGCTCCCCACCCCACTGCCTTCAGATCTTTACTCAAATACCACCTTCTTGGGGAGTTCACCCCTGCCTTCCCTTACCTAAAATTGAAACATTCACACACTTCCTCATTGCTCTACCCTGCTTTCCTTTACCTCTTAGAGCTGTGATGCAGATTTTACATATTTATCTGGCTTATTATCTCTCGCCCCAAGTTACTAGAATGTAAGCTACAGAAGGGAAATGATTTTGTCCATTGTGTTTATTGCTGAATTTCTAGAACAGTGCTTGGTACATAGTAGGCATTTAATAAATACTTGTTGATAAAATGAAGGAAGAAAAGAGGAATTGCAAGCATGTGGGGATTTTGTTTCCTAGTAGGAACAAAGGAAAAGAAAGTAAAAAGTTGACTCCTGAGTGATGACCCTGGGTAACTAGAAGGTTGATAGTGCCACTTACTATAGTGAAGGGTCAAGAAGAACGAGGATAGTGGCCCTTAAAGATCATGTGATCCTATTTCGATAAGTGATTTTGACAAGACAAGGAGACTACTCAGGCAAAATGTTTAAAACAGGATGGGAGAGGAGTGCCTGGGTGGCTCACTCGTTAAGCGCCTGCCTTCAGCTCAGGTCATGATCTGGATTGACCCCCACATCAGGCTCCCTGCTCAACGGGGAGCCTGGTTCTCCTTTCCCCCTCCTCCCACTTGTATCCCCTCTCTTGTTGTCTCTCTGTCTTTCCAATAAATAAATAAAATCTATTTAAAAAAAAAAACAGGATGGGAGGTCAAACTAAACACTGATGCTGGGATATAAATTTAGTCCTCAGGGGTGAGGTAGGGGTGATATTTAAATCGATGGGCTCTGCTGGTGTCTGTAATCAAGAAGATGGGAACAGAGGATCAAGAACTGGAGAAGAGGCTCTTAACTGTGCAGTAGAGTTACCTGAAGAAGCTTTAAACCTCCCAGTGTCTAGATTGTACCCCAGGCCAGTTAGATCAGAACTTCTGCAAGTGGCACACAGGTAATCAGCAGGTTTTAAAGCTCCCCAGGGGGGGCCTGGGTGGCTCAGCAGGTTAAAGCCTCTGCCATCGGCTCAAGTCATGATCCCGGGGTCCTGGGATCGAACCCCACTTTGGGCTCTCTGCTCCATGGGGAGCCTGCTTCCCTCTCTCTCTCTGCCTGCCTCTCTACCTACTTGTGATCTCTGTCAAGTAAATAAATAAAATCTTTAAAAAAAAAAAAAAAAAAGCTTCCCAGGTGACTCCCACTTGCAGCCAGGGTTGAGAATCTGAGCTAGAGCCTTTGAGATGTATTTACCTTTAGGTGAGGTTGAAGGAATCCACAGTGGAAACAGAAACATGTCAGTCATAAGAGTGGAAAGAAAACCAGGGTCCTGACCAGTTCTTCTCAGACCCAGATGTGCATAAGAACCACCTGGAAATCCTAAGGACATGCAGATTCTGACTTAGATGGCAGGGATGGGGCTGAGCTGCCTCGGCTCTCACAAGCCCCCCAGTAATGCCACATCTTCGTCTGTGGGCTCCACGTGAAGTAGCAAGTATCAGAAGTAGTGCTTCTCAAACTTCAGTGTGTATAAGAGTCACCTGGGATATCACTGAAACAGCTGTCTGGGCCGCACCTCCCCACCAAGTCCTGATGCTGTGTGTCAGAGGTGGCACCTGAGAACTGGCATTTTGAACAAGTGCCCAGGTGAGGTTCAATGCTGCTGCTCCCAGGAACACACTGGAGTTCAGACACTCTGGGGTAGAGGGTTCCCAAGACCAAATTAAGAAAGAAGAGGCACTTAGTGCTGCCTACTAAATGAATAAGAGATGTTGCAGGGACACCAGGGAGAATAAAAAGATAGAAAATGTCAATGTATTTTACAAGGTGAAGGTCATAAGAGAGGCAAAACCCATAAGACCATAAAATGATTTCTGCTTTCCTTAGTTCTCTGTTTCCAAGCAATTATGCTTTTGTCTTAGCTTCTAAATTTTATCTTGGGAACAGTTACCTTAGCAAAGTGCTGCAGCTATTTTTGAAAGAGAAAGGAAGCAAATCAATTATTTGCCCTTTTTTTTTTTTCAAGGCATATGCTAACAGAGGCCTTAGGAGGTCTTCTGTGTGATGTGCCTAAACCATCTAGATGCTATATTTATTAAAAACCCTCAGGGAATATTTCCACTTCTTCCAACACTCAAATATAGTTGTGGTATTGCCACCTCTTACTGACTTTCTATCTTCTTAAAGCAAGGTTTCCAAACTCAGCACTATTGACATTCCTTGTTGTGGGGCTCTCTTGGGCATTGTAGGATGCTTAGCTGTATCCCTGGCCTCTACCCACTAGATTCCAGTAGCATTCCCTACCCCAACCCAAAGTGTGACAACCCAAATTTGTCTCCAGGCATTGCCGAATGTCCCCTTGGGGTGGGGGTGGAGGGGCAGTGAATCAACCCAGTTGAGAACCACTGCTTTAAAAGCAATGCTCAAAAACTAGTTGCCCTTCTAAGAAATATGACGTGCAGTTTGGATGTGTTGATGCCTGGGGTGATGAGATAGGCTACTTCCAGAAACCAGTACTAGAACCATCCTTTGGATTTTGGGGACAAGAGAAGTGACTGGTTTGATTTTCAGTAGTGGGAGATTTTATTGATCTGAGTGAGACACACCAAGAACCTAACAGATAGTGCAGTACCTCAAGCTTGTCTCAGAGGTGATTGGTACAAAAGCTACAAGAAATCCCTTCTCAAGCACATCGTTAAACAGTAAACACTCACTCTCTGCCCAGTGTCAAACCAAATGCCATAACCACCACTACACGTGAGAGAGCGCACACATCAGCTTGCTACTGCAGCCACCCTTTGTTCCAGGAGGTTTTTTTCTGTCTTTTAGTAAGTACTTAGCATCTGGCGACTGAAACCAGGTACACCAAAGGGACCAGGATTTTACTAGACATCTCAGTGCTTGTTTTTCTTCCTCATTAGTAAGTAATCTGACAAATAACCGAAGTGCCAGAGATTACCCATAAACCAGTGGTTTTCAAACTTTAGCCTGCATCTGAACTAGCTGTAGAGCTTATTGAAATCACAGATCACTGGGTACAACCCCTGAGATTCTGATTTAGTAGGGGTGGGGTGGGTCCTGAGAATTAGCATTTCTAATTAAGTTCTCTAGTGATGCTGATGCTGCTGGTCCAGGGAGCACACTTTGAGAACCATGACTATAAACCAACTAGTAGTTCTCAGCCTTGGCTGAGCATTAGCATCCCCTGGGGAATGTTCTAAACTATTGATGCCATGGCCCCACCCCAAATGGTTGACATCAGGATCTCTGGGTATGGGATCCAGTCTTTAGAACACCAGAGCTTCTCAGATGATCCTAATGTACCGCCATGTTGTCAACCATTGAACTGGTGAAATGCATTCCAAGGGACTGGCCTTAGAGGGTCTTATGTTTAATGGAGGGCTATAATATGACTTAATCCCAGATATGTGTGACTCACCCCACTGAGGACTGAGTTCCAGTCAAAACCATCCTAATGCTGTGGTCCAAGCAAGACTCTGGCCATAGGAATATCTTCCCTACTTTGTGTCTCAGTAGGGTATGGACAGCACTCAAGTTAGAGACTCTAAATCACAGGCTCAGAGAAAGTAGTCCAGGCTGGAGGGAAGCAAACCAAGGCTCAAGGAGCTCACCGCTGCTAGACGCCAGGAAAGGCATGTTGGCAAGTCAAACCATCAGGACAGAGTTGGAGCTTCTGCTGAGACTGGACACCAGGAACATGGCAGGGATTTAAGCCAGAGGACAGAGAGTCTACAGTTACCAGTTCAAAAGTAGAACACCAGTAAACCCAGAACAAAATATAAATAAAAATAAAAATAAAATAAAAAAATAAAAAGCCTTAATTTTTAGAAAGTACATTGCCATAAAATCCTCTGTGTCTAGATTGTTCAACTCGCTCCCAGATTTCCCATCTGTTGGTGTTCAGTGCCACAGTAGTGTGGTCCAGGGACATAGTACCTCATAAAGCAGTAGCATTCACAAGTTTTCTATGTAAAACATTGCCTTTTGCCTCATTATGTCTTAAAGAGATCTTTGTTCTTAGAGTCTTTCTTCCCAGCTGCGACAAATCCTCATCCCTGCTTGCCTTCTCCACCACCACAGAAATTGACAAGATGGTGCCCTCTCCCCCATTCCTGTTCTCCTGATGGCATCACCTCTGTCTGCTTTTGGTCTCTGCCACATCCTAAAGCACAAAATGACAAGTGCTCTAAACTAGCATTTGACCAGCATCACGACCTGTGTCCAAACTAGTATTGCTCTTGTATTTCAACCTATTCTCTTTTTATGAAACCAGTTCTATTTTTACTCACCCACTGACTTCCTGCTCATTCAAGCACTGGTTCTTTTTTCTTTTTCCCCAATTGGCTTTAATAACAACTTTATTGAGATAAAATTCAAATACCATAAAATTCACCCTTTTTAGGTATACAACTCAGTGAGCCATCACTATCCAATTCTAGAACATTTCATCACTCCAAAAGAGACCCCACAGTTTTTCCCCATCCCCTTCTTCCCCTAGCTCCTGGCAATCACTAATCTACTTTCTTTCTGTATAGATTAGCCTATTCTGGACATTTCATGTAAATGGAATCATACAAGGTGTATCTTCTTGGGTCTAGCTTCTTTCATTCAGTATAATGTTTTCAAAGTTTGTCTATGTTGTAGCATGTACCCCTACTTCATTCCCTTTTTATGGCCAGATAATATTGCATTGTCTGGATATACCACATATTATTCATCCTTTCATCAGTTGATGCCCTTTTGGATTGTTTTGACAGTTTAGCTATTAAGAATAATATGAACCTAAAAAAAAAGTAATATGAACCTTTCTGTACACATTTTAGGGAGGACATATGCTTTCAGTTTGCATGGGTGTTTACCAAAGTATGGGTATACACCCATATATGGATTCGGTAGAATTGCTGAATCATGATAAATTACGTTTAATATTTTGAGAAACCACCAAACTTTTCCAAAGCAGGTAACTCATTTTATAATCCCACCAACAATGTCTAAGGGTTCCAGTTTATCCACATCCATATCAACATTTGTTACTAACTTTTTCACTATAGCTATTCTGGTGGGTGTGATATGGTATCTCCTTAGGGTTTTGATTTGCATTTCCCTAATGACAAAGATGCTAAGCATCTCCTCGTGCGCTCATTGGCCACTTGTATATCTTCCTCAATAACTGTCTAGTTCCATTTTTTGCCCACTTTTTACTGAATTGTGTTTTTATGAGTTGTAAATTTTCTTTATATATTCTGGATACAAGCTCCCTCTCAGATATAGGATTTGCTGGTAGCCCATTAAATACATTCTCAAAGCATTCTAAAATCCAGTTGATCTATTTTTTTCTTGGTTGCTTGTGCTTGTGGTGTCTTATAAATATAATATGTAAAATATAAAAAATATAAATATAGAAAATATTTAAAAAATTTTCTACTCCAAGGTCACAAAGATTTACTCCTGTGTTTTCTTCTAAGAGTTTTATAGTTTTCACTCTTACATTTAGGCATTTGATCCATTTTGAGTTAACTTTTGTGTATAGTGCGAGGTAGGTATCCAGCTTCATTCTTTTGCATATTGATAGCCATTTGTCACCCACTAGCTATGGAGCTCTTACTCTGGGCCATGTGCTATGCTTAGATTCTGGGGAAATGGAGGTTAAGTAAAACATTGCTGTTGCCCCTCAGAGAGCTTGCCATCATAGTAGGGGAAATCACTATAGTGTGGTGAAATTATGCCTGGCTCCTGGAGAAGATATAGCAAATTGTAGCTGTGATGATGATGATGATGATGATGGCGGCTATTATCATTGTTATAAATGCCAAAGAGAGATCTGTACAAAGTGCTGTGGTGGGAAGGAGTGACTATATTGTCCATGTCTCAAGGCTTCACTGGGAGCCAACCCCAACCCTTTGGAGGCCTAGAGGGGTACAGGGAGCTGGGTCTTTAAAAGGGCAACCTTTTTGAGAGAAGATGGACCTCAGGTCTGTGTGTCATGAGCACAGCTGGTTTCTGATGTTATGCAATTTCTGATTCCTATTTCAGTCTGTACCCAAGAAAGAACAACTTCCTTCATTTGTCTGTAGATCTCTGTAGGCATTTGAAGAGATCAGAAAGGCTGATTGTGAATTACAAAATATTTCTAATAGATTATATAAGTGTATTATCTTAAATGTTATATAATTAGGACTTAACATCTCTATTCCCTGGTGCTTACAGAGTGGACATCCTCAAACTGACCTTATGAAGTGTAGACCAATGGTTGATTTTCACACAGAGGGTATTGCCCTCTGTGAAGCATCATAAAATGTTCATTTATTTAATCCCATTACATGAACTAATCTCTTAGTGGCAGAAATATGGCTCTATTATATATATTCC
>ML101250.1:0-12842 GCA_003697995.1 Taxidea taxus jeffersonii | reverse complement strand
AGGAGGTGTATCAAAGAATTGGGGGCCAAGTTTTAAAATCACCATACTGGTATTATTCCCTAATTCTAGATGAGAAAACAAAGACTCAGTAGAGGTTAAACAATTTGCCCAGGGTCATTTGCACAGAGAGTAACTGGGATAGTTATGGGGGAAATTTGGAGGAGGAAAAAAGACTGCTAACCTACTTCTTTCGATTCCAAATTCTCATTCTTTCAATTAAATTATTCATCCTCGGGGCACCTGGGAGGCTCAGTGGGTTAAGCCTCTGCCTTCGGTTCAGGTCATGATCTCAGGGTCTTGGGATTGAGGCCCACATTGGGCTCTCTGCTCAGCGGGGAGCCTGCTTCCCCCTTCCCCTCTGCCTGCCTCTCTGCCTACTTGTGATCTCTCTGTCAAATTAAAAAAAAAAATTATTCATCCTCCTTCAGCTTAGATGTACTTGTTAATATGTGAAAGTTAAAAGAAAAAAGTTAATTGGCTCTGTGTTTATTAGGTAATTAATATCTCTAGAAAAGAAAGAGATATGAAAGTATAAGGTTTGGATGCGCCTGGGTGGCTCAGTCGGTTAAGCATTTGCCTTCGGCTAGGTCATGATCCCAAGGTCCTGGGATAGAGCCCCATGCCTGGCTCCCTGCTGCTTCTCCCTCTCCCTTTGCCCCTCCTTTCGATTGCTCGTGTTCTCTCTCACTCTCAAATAAGTAAATAAAATCTTTAAAAAAAAAAAAAAAAGCTTAAGGTTTGCATTTATAAGAGGTTATACACAAACTTGATATTTTAAGGAGGTCCTCAGATGAGTTCAGTCCCAAAATTAGTCACAGAGCAACTTTGTATAATTTTCTCGTAAGGAAAGATTTCTAAAAATATTCCAGATCCTTAACTGGAACTTGGTTTGTTCTCTAGGAAAATCTCACCTGGCCATTGTCCAGCGGGTGAACAATGAGGGAGAAGGAGACCCCTTCTATGAGGTGATGGGAATTGTCACACTGGAGGACATCATAGAGGAAATCATTAAGTCGGAGATCCTGGATGAAACTGACCTCTACAGTAAGTACATGGCCTTGGCTCCTGTCCAAGGTCATCCCATTTCATCTGAGACTCTCAGAGCTGGCTTAGTTTGACATTCTGTGTGAAAGGATGTTGGGACAAGCCCATGCATTGCTGAGTCAGCCCCCAAATGTTAGGTGCTGGCACGGCAAGATACCCTGGCTTGAGTCACTCTGAGTCACTGAGAACATGCTAGCTAAAAGTTTGTCAGGAGGGAACCTGTGGGAACCAAGCTAAGAGTGAAAAGGAGACCTCCTGGCCTTAGGATGGAAAAGGAAGTAAAAGACAGTAAATGTGCCTCGGGTGGCCACTCTGCCCTTGTTTCCCTCCCTCCCTCCCCACACCCCGTATTGGTTTGCTTTGGTTTTGTCTCTTTATCCATCTAAACACAGACCCCAGCTGTCCCTGGGGTTGCCCTCACAGTCGGCCCACACCACAGCAGCAGCGCGAGGCAGGGACTGACGTGAGACTGCCCACACACAACCTAAGCCAAAGCCTTAAATACCCCCTTCTTCAACACTACTCTTCTCCCTCATGCTTTTCCAGCCCTACAGCCGGGTTTCTCATTCTCCCTTCCCACCCCTGCTCTCCCATTCACACCCCCCTTAAGAACAATATGGACTCTGTGCAGACCAGGAATGCTTTTGGTTACTAAGCCTTATCAAAGCTTTGCTTGCAAACATTACAAAGGCTTGCTTTGTCTGTGGGAGGAGAGTGTTATCTAAATCTATGGGAGTCCCTAGCCAGGAAGTGTTTCCTCCTCTGAATTTCACTTCTTGAGACAGCAATCCCTTTTCGCTACCTCAGATAACTCATTCCATCAAGACCCCTGTCCTTAGTTTGCTAGAAGCAGCCATTCAGAAACCAGCTCCCAGTACAAAGAACTTTAATGTTGGAAGGCAGTGAGTGGTGCACAAAGACTGCTGTCCCTTTAGAAGAGATCAAACCCCAAAGATGGATCAGGCCCTGACAAAATACAGTAAGTGTCACAGTATCTGGTAGTGCTCTGATATCCTGGCCAGGCCCAATTTCTTCAAACAGGGGTTAACCTCTACACCCCACCCCCATTCCATTCTTCCCCCACCTCTGCCCATGCTCTGATTTAGAATTCCCATCTATCACAGTAGATCTGTTGGGGAAGGCAGTCACACTACAGTGTTCATGGCTGATAGTAGTGATGGTAGTCTAAATGAGCATGCTCTCAATGAATCTTGGAACACTGAAAAAATTTTAAATAAATAAATAAATATGCTCCTCCTCCAGCATTTAACCACCTTAATGCTCCAAATACTCACTATTAAAATAATAGGAATGAAGAGGGAAATGAGGAATGGTTCTCCAATGATGAAATTTTAAGTGGCATTCTGGTAGAAGAGGGAGAGGGATATTTAGGCAAACATGTCCTATAAAGCAGAGGGCTGCTCACCAGTGAGAGCAAAAGAATTGATCCCATGTATTTGCTACTCTCTTGCTGAGCAATCCTCTTTCTGAAGGAGAGGGTTAGGGCTTTCCTGCCCTTATAAATAAGCTGCTGGCATGATTCCATAAGAGCTGTGAGAAGGCCAAGGAGCCAGGAATACTGTGTTTCTTATCACTTGACCCTGACCTACAGGACAGCTGGGTCTGCCTCTTGCCACTGTTGCTACCTGAGCAAAAGGGGTGTTAAAGCAGCAGCTCAGAGTCCAAGATAGACCCACAAGACCTCAGTAGCATAAAAGGGCACCTTCTGTCTTCTAGAGGGAAACCCAAACAGTGGGGCTAAAGTGAGCTCCAAAATGAGGTGGAGAATACCAGGGAGCCAGATTCTAGGGGCCCGGTTCCTTATTCCTAGGATTCATTCCCTTCACTGTCCACTGTGTCCACTTAGTCTGCACTGAAATTACCCCCAGAGAAAACCCAAATCCCTTTCTCTGCTCCCCTTAGCACTGTGAAGTAGGCAAGACATTTCAAAATCTTATTCAAAACAAAGGGAAGGCAAAAGACACCTGACCAAAGAAAACATTCCCCCTACCCAGAAGAAAATATTTTTTTTAGAACAAGCTTTAAAAAAAGAAGGGAGAAAAAGTTAAGTTGGAAAAGGCAGATTTTCTTCATCAGTATCTCAGGCCATCTAAATTTCCCCTAGGTTCTGCCTGAGGGCCCCACCTAGAGAACAAGACTTTGTAGTTACAGGACTGTGCCCATTCCTTCTCCTTTCTTCTTCCCTAGATTTTTTTCTCCAATCCTCTGCCTGGGGCAAGGCTAGAGTTGAAGCAGGAGAATTGTGAGTGGAAGAGGAGGTGACCACCCAGGTCCCTTGGGTGACATGCCTCAGATGCTGCCCAGGGCGTGGTTTAAATCAGCAGGGAGGCAGGAAGAGACCTGGTGAACCCAGCTCTGAGGACAGGAGAAGGGCAAGAGGCGGAAACCTCCTGGGCTCCGCCAGCTCCCAGATGCTGAGAAATGTGCTCCCTCATGCACAAATGTCATTTTGTAGGCACTTCACAGGTGGTTCTGCTCGGAGTCTCAGAATAACTACATGGGATGAGCAGAGCATTATCGCTACTTATGAACCTCATTGTGTAGATGAAAATGAGCACACACTCTGATGCCCAGAGAGGTTTCACAGCTGGTAAGGAGGGGAGCCACCACCAGAAACCTGCCCTCAGGGGCGCCAGGCCAGCCTTTCCCCTCTTCCACTCCACACCACCTCAGTGTAAATAGTCCTAAGACCTGGCAGCATGTCCCACCTTCTACCCCTTAGTAGCATCCTTCCGCTCCCCCAGAAAGAGAAGTCGTGAGGTCACCTACAGTTGACATGTTGCAGAAATTCATGGGATCCCAAAGGATCTATCTCCTATATGACTGTGGGAAGACTGATCCTGAGATCTCCACTCTGTGACCCTGCAGCTGACAACCGGAAAAAGCAGAGGGTCCCACACCGGGAGAGGAAGCGGCACGACTTCTCCCTATTCAAGCTTTCTGACTCAGAGATGAGGGTGAAGATCTCCCCCCAGCTTCTGCTGGCCACACACCGCTTCATGGCCACAGGTATGACTCTGCCCCTCTCCCACCGCCTGCGTCTCCTCCCCAGACAAGGAAAGCAGAATCTGGAAGGTGAAACCCACACACCAATCACGTTAGTACCTCACAACCTAATTCCAGTGCACAGCAGAGATAGAGAACCACTGTTCCAGGGAGAGGGGATGCATTAGGTTGGGCCGTGGGAGGCCACATACTGTCCTGTTCAGCCCCAAGCCCGATCTTCTAGGACTGAAGTGAGTACAACTCAGCTCTGCTTTTCTCTCTTCTACTCAAGGAAAGAGCTAAAGAAACCACTGCTGTTCTCTTCACTTCCTCCTCTTGCTTTCTGGCAGGAGCCTGAGGCCGAGCTCCATCTTGTTGGAGCTGGGGTGCCCCCTGAGGATTTGCTGAGGAGGGAAAGGCCTTGTCCTACCCAGCAAGGAGGCCTGGGGTCAGTACCCTCCTAGGACCAGATAGGCTTGTGAGCTACACAAGTTCTTTTTTTTTTTTTTTTTTTTTAAAGATTTTATTTATTTATTTGACAGAGAGATCACAAGTAGGCAGAGAGGCAGGCAGAGAGAGGAGGAAGCGGGCTCCCCAATGAGCAGAGAGCCCAATGTGGGGCTCCATCCCAGGACCCTGAGATCATGACCTGAGCCAAAGGCAAAGGCTTAACTCACTGAGCCACCCAGGCATCCCAGCTACACAAGTTCTTAAAATACAGAAGTCAATTGTGAATCTTGGAATCTTTAGGAAAAAAAAAATGAGGATCCAAATACAAACTTCCCCTTCTTATAAAGAAGGTACAATTTATCTTTGAACTTTCTAGTCTTCTCACCCAGGCCTAATTAAGGTGCTGACTTGAACAATAACACCCATGACTAAGTTTAATTGTCAGTTAGCCCAACATCTCTATTTATTGAGTGTGTTAGGAGTGCTAGGACTGTTCAAGGTACTAAGAAGTAGAAAATTTTAAATTGGAGTTTCTTTTTTTTTTTAAGATTTTATTTATTTATTTGACAGAAACAGAGAGAATCAAGTAGGCAGAGAGGCAGGCAGAGAGAGGGGGAAGCAGGCTCCCTGCTGAGCAGAGAGCCCGATGCGGGGCTCCATCCCAGGATCTTGAGATCATGACCTGAGCCGGAGGCAGAGGCTTAACCCACTGAGCCACCCAGGCGCCCCTAAATTGGAGCTTCTTGAAAATAGTTTTCAACATGTTTTCTAGTTCTAATTACAGATTTAACTACTGGCTGCCTGTCACAGCAAAACAGCTGTATCTGTTCATAACATGACATAACACAATAATATAACATAATATCTGTTACTATAAAAATATGATGCCACAGGCTTCACATTTTGGGGAACGTATCACTTAAGTAATTAACTCTGTATTAACTTGGAATTTCATTTCATTGAACAGATACATGTCATACCAATAAGATTAAATTCTCTGTGTTTCATTTGATGATAGCAATAAAGCCTTTGTTGTTCACATGGCTTGCTTATCCGTGCTCTTCTTACCATTGCTTTTTTTTTTCTTGAACCATTTCATTGAGGTAAGATTGACATATGAAAAGCGGTATGTATTTAACATATATGACTTGAGGAGTTTGGAGCTAAGCTGCCATAAGCATATCCATCACCTCTAAGAGTTTCCTCCCTCTTTATTACTATCTTTCCTATGTTAACATAAGATCTACCATCTTAGCAAAATTTTGCATATATGATACACTGTTGCTAATTACAGGCACTAAGCTATGCAGGAGATCTCCAGGCCCTACTCATCCTGCATAACTGAAACTTTACCCCCCTTGACCAGTGCCTCTCCCATGTCCCCCTCCCACTAGCCCTAACTGGGGTGCTACTTTCCGCTTCTCTGAGTTTAATTAATTTGCTTTATTACTTTTAAAAAATTTTTTGAGAGAGGGACGCCTGGGTGGCTCAGTTGGTTGAACGTCTCAGATCATGATCCTGGGGTCCTGGGATTGAGTCCCACATGGGGCTCCCAGCTCAGCGGGGGTCCTGCTTCTCCCTCCTCCCTCTGCCTGGTGCTCCCCTGCTTGTGCTCTCTCTCTCTCTGTGCCAAATAAATAAATAGATAGATACATCTTTTAAAAAAATTTTTTTTTTGAGAGAGAGTGCCCACAAGGGTGGGGGAGGGGCAGAAGGAGAGGGAAAGAGAATCTTAAGGAGGCTCCAGGCCCGTCGTAGAGCCCAATGAGGAGTTCAGTCTTACAACCCTGAGATCATGACCTGAGCCAAAATCAAGAGTCGGATACCCACCGTCTGAGCCACTGAGGTGCCTACAACGTGACTACTTTAGATCATCATATAGGTGGTATCATACATATTTGTCCTTAGTGTCTGGCTTATGTCATTTAGCATAATGTTCTCCAGGTTCATCCACGTTGTTGCAAGTGGCAAAACTGCCTTCTTTTTTAAGGCCACACTCAACTTTAAATAACATCAAGAAGAAAATTAATAGCAAAAGGGACATTTCCAAAATGGTGACCTGTTTTCTCCAGGGTGCTGGCACAGGGACACATATCCCCAGAGGGCATGGGGAGAAGCTGAGGTGCACAACCCTCTGCCCCCCACTCCACCTGAGACTCACAAGAGCCCTGCCGGCTCGGTGCCCCAGAGCATGTATGGAGGTGGCTGTAGACACATGCCTGGTTTGCCCATCCTGACTCCCCCAGCTGCTAATCTGTCCTGCCTCCCTATCTCCCCTAGAAGTGGAGCCCTTTAAATCTCTGTACCTTTCGGAGAAGATCCTGCTCCGGCTCCTCAAACACCCCAATGTGATCCAGGAGCTGAAGTTTGATGAGAAAAATAAGAAAGCCCCAGAACACTACCTCTACCAGCGCAACCGCCCCGTGGACTACTTCGTGCTGCTTCTGCAGGTGAGTGGGAGAGTTAGAGACCCTCCAAGGGTAGGACGAGGGCATCTCCAGGCTGGATAGAGAGGAAGGGCTGGGCCTCCTCAGTGCCAGGTTTGAAGCCTCAGCGTGCTACCTCGGGGCAGGGCCAAGTGAGGTGGGCATTTGTCCATGACCCGCAGAAGGGCCAGGTGTGACTGGCCACTGTCCCGAGAGTGGTGGGATCTTGATGGCAGTTAGTCTAACCAGTCAGCAGTGTTTAGGGTGGGGTGGGGACTTCTCCAGCAGTGGGGTTCTGAGACTACACTTCCAAAACTGTCATCCTGCAGAATTCCGAAGCCCCCTTGTCTGCTTAGACTTGCCCAGGAATGCGACGGTCCACTGTCTCCCAACCTGCAGGCCTGTCTCGTGTCTGTCATGCTGGTGTCTCACCATATCTGACTCCCACCTGCTCCTTGCTCTGGGGGTGTGTGGAGTACATCCACTCTCACTGCCACATTTCAGCCTTTGCAGCCTCTCGAATCTTCTCCTCCTTAAGAGGACCAGGGAGGGAACAAATGACTGAATGAAAGAGGTGTAGCATCTTCCCGGTGCTCATAGGTCCCAGCGCCTTCCACCCTGGGTGCCTGCATAGGCCTGTTGTAAATACACATGACATGTGGTTCTAGCTTGTGATGCTGCTGGCTCCCTGGCCCGGCTCTATCATTAGCTCTGTCGCTATTGCCCATCTCTTCTCAACAGAATCTTACAAACCCTAAATACAGTGATTGCCTTAAAATCTTAATTAAGCTCAGTGACCTTAGAAGTGGCCTCTTTGTGCTTACTGTCCATCTACAGCCTGTCTGCTCTGACCCTGTAATGGGCCTCACACCCATCCCAACACAGAGCCTCCTTTCTCCAAAATGGAGTCACAGTCTTCACTGCTGAAAATCAATAAGAGTCCTATCCCATTGTTTATATAAGGTCATGAACTCATATAACCTACTATCTTACGCTTTATGTAAACTTAACCATTTTCAAATAAAAGTCAGAGGGACTGAAAGGCAGTGGCAAGAGTGTAGTAGGTTCAGCAATGGGAAAAATCTGGCTTTAAAATGCCCATGTTGCCACGTTCTAACTAACCTTCACCAAGGTATGTGACCTCTCTGAGCCTCAAATTGATTCACCTGGAAACTGGGGATAAAGCAGTATGGGCCCCATAGGGTGGTGGGACTGAGTGAGTGAGAATCAGTGCAGTACACAGAACACAGTACCAGGCCCAGAGATACACGCTACATGCTAGCCATTAGCGATCATTATTCCTGGCAATGAAATATACAAGCTGTGAACAGAATCAGATTTTCTCTCAACCAGACTCAAAGATGGTCTAACCTCAGACTAAACCGGTGGGGCAGTTTATGGGGCCAGGGGCTAGCTGGGGCCAGGACATTCATCATGGAAGGGCCATCAGAGCATGCAAAGAGAGTTGGTTAACCAGGACAGGACACTCCTCTATGAACGAAGCAATTAACGTACTGCTGAAGTCGGAGGTTCTATTTTTGAAATGGATCTAGACAGACTTCACATTTCCCTGTGATAAGAACTTAAGTCCACCTGTTTGTTACCATACAGAAGTGCTTGGGGTTGCAGTCAATAATAGCACTGGAAGTGCTCACACATGCCCTTGTACACTTCCTTCTTTCCCCAGGGTAAAGTGGAAGTGGAGGTTGGCAAGGAAGGCCTTCGCTTCGAGAACGGAGCTTTCACCTACTATGGAGTCCCAGCCATCATGACCACTGCTTGCTCAGGTATTCCAGTCCCCAAGCCAGAGCTTCTTGGGGAAGCAGTGGCATATTGTGGAAGAGAACATCTGGGTTCAAGTCCTGACTCCTCTTAGGGATTCTCTATACAAGCCATTTGACTCCCTAGACTTTAGTGTCCTCCTCCGCGTAAAATGGGTGTGAGAGTCCTTTCTTATTCAGAGTCTGTTCAAGGAAGTCCGTGGCAAACTGCAGTGTTATCAAGTGTCAGGAGTGGATAGTGGTATTTTTCCATATGAAAAGACAAGTTTATTTTGTTTTTTACACTTCCATTTGATTGCCTGGTTTTTGCAGAGTTCATTGGTGCTGCAGGTGGGGTGGAGGAGGGGGCATTCCCATAAGAAGGTATGTGTTCTGAACTGCATCCTTCTGTCCTTAGATAACGATGTGCGGAAGGTTGGAAGCCTGGCTGGATCCTCAGTCTTTCGTATGTATCTCTCAAACCCCTCTCCCACCTGCCCCCATCGTAGTCTTGTCTCAGCCCACTCTGGGGACCTGAACCGAGCACTTTGAGGCTGGGCTGGGGCTAACCCAATTGTTGGCAGCCTCTTTCTAATGCTCTGCCAGGAACACTGCCTCCTGCCAGGTACCCACCAATCACAGGCACCTCATTTCTGTGTTTGGAATGTTTCCTGCTGCTTCTCTGCTCGTGTGCAAGTGACAGATGACAGGGAAGGAAGTTGTGAGGGGAAGGGGCCCCATTTACTGTCACATGCTGGGGAATGCAGGCTGGTGACTGAGTGCTCTGGTGCAAGTTCAGCCTTTCCTTCTCTGCTAGGATATAATTCACCCACTGGCCTTTACTTTACCTGACATGGGTCTGTCATTATTGTATTACATTACTGTACTGTAGGAAATGCCTGCAAGGCCTTAGGATGTGAGTCCCAGGCTGCCACGGTATGTTGCTTACCTGCTTCTCTTTCCTCGTCACACGTCTCAGCTGGCGGAGAGCTGGCTGCCAGTTGGCTGTGCGTGCTGGTGCTGGCGGCTGCCACAGGGCTCATGGCTGGTTTGTTCTGCCCCTTCTGTGCTCTACCTTCCTGCTGTTTCCTGTGTGGGGATATTGTACTTGAGTTTAGAAGGGATGGTGTTTATTGGGATGTAAGCGTGATCAGAACGAATTATTTCACTAGATTTCTTTTTGGTTCACGGGTCTGAATTTTGCATCGCTTTCAGCTGTTCATGTTTACAGCGGTAGCTATTTTCATGCCAAATGGGGTGTTTTCTTTCATCATAAAAAAGATTTTACAGAGGGCTTCCTATTGGATTTATCAGAGGATCCCAAAGCTTGATATCCCAATCCCTGGCACAGGAGAGGTAAATACCATTTTAACACAGAGAAACTAAAGAATTGACTTGCTCCAAATTACCCAGCAAGTGGATGACTACCCAGATGCATTCCCATGTCCTGGCTAGTTCACACAGCACAAGGAAATATATTTGAGACCCATCACGTTCCAAAATGTAATTTCCATGTGGAAACAGTGGAATGGTTTATAGTGTAGTTCATACCCTAGCCAAGCAGAAGGCTGAAATGAAGTTGAAGTACCTGTCCATACCCAAGGCATGGCCCAACATGAACTGAAGATCGATAAAAGTAAAGCCCTGGTACATATGACACTTATATACGCCAACAGATCTCAAGCAAGGTTGAGGATGGAAGCATCATCATCTTAGAACAAGAACTCTGAATGGGAAAGGGATGAGCTACAAAACCAGGGAGATCTTTGTTCTCTAAAGGAGATTTCCATCCATCACACTAGGGATTGCTTACAGTGGGGTAATTCCTAGGCTTCTGAATGTTACCTAGACATGCAGCCCTGTTCTAGCTCTTTCAGAAGAGCAAAAGTTGGGGGGGGGGATGGACAAAGAGCTGCATGGACTCCCCAGCCCATCCAATACGGATGACCTTTTTTCTTTGAAAAGAAAATTATCTTAAAAGTCATGGGAAGCTATTACCTGGTTTCCTCCCTTCCTTCCTCTTTCCTGTCTCTAGTTCTTTCTATCCATATCTCCTTCCATTTTATCAGTGAGACAGGCATAAACTTGTAACACTGATCTCTCCTTCAAAACTGGTTAACTAAAAAGGAGCATTAAACTTTTCCCTTCCCTCACTTTTGAGCATCTTTATAATCTTCAGAAGGAGAAAGAAATCCAATTAACTAGTAGGGGTGTGGAGGCATTTTCCATCATCCCCTGCAAGCACTCCCCACTTAGCAAAGTACAGTGTGAAATATAGGCCAAGGCTGCCACACCCCACAGTTGTGCCTGGATGCATCCCCAGCCCAGGGTCTAGCTGCCCAGCATCGCTCAGCCGCAGTGAACCTCAGCCTGCAGTCAAAGGAGAGTGTAATGGAGTGAATTCTTATAGGGTCTGGGTCTGGCCAACTATCCTTGCCCTTGAAGCCAACCTGTAGCTTTATTAGCCTTTGAGGGACATAAATGCGATGAGAGGTTCGTCAGAACACTGGCCCTGGGACCCAGCCTCAAGTTGAATTTGGGGTTATGAGTAAGTCACTCTGGTTTTCCTGTGCAGGGTAAAGAGAACACAGCCAGCACTGTCTCCTCTCTCTTGGATCCGATTGCCAGAGACTCTAGGAGGATCACAGTGAGCCTGGGAACTCTGAAGGAACCAGGCTTGAGCTCAGGGTACAAGGAACAGATGCCCACGGGACAATGCAAGCAGGGAGAGGCTGACTCCTCCCTTTTTGGTGGGGTATACATTTCATTTGCACCCTAAGAAATTCTAGGATGCTTCTTGAGACTGTGGGTTTTTTTTATCCCGGTATGTCTCACATTAGGAGCCCATTCCAATATTCTTGACATCTGGTGTCAGACCGAATGATTATCAGTCAGGTAGGTATAAATCTCCCCCGCTATCCTGTGCATGGAAATTCAGTACAATCACCTGGCACGGCAGGTAAGAACACAGAAGTTGCCAGTTTAGGTGCGCTGTCGCCTACAGACTGACTTCATTTAGTCCCCAAGGAAGGGGCTCTCCGAACAACTGGATAAGAGCGAGGAAGACAGATTCCCAGACAGAAAAACTGCTTGATCCCGCAATGCACAGCTGGCGCCCGGCACTGTGAGCACGGAGGGGCTGCTGGGGGGCTGAGGCAGGCTTCTTCCGGCCGCCGCTGGCCGGAGCATGCGCTCTGCTTGGAGCCGTGGCGCAGGCGCGCAGAGCCCAGGGACCATGGGCGGGGGGGCCGAGGCGGTGCGGGGGCCCCAGGCTATTTGTGGGCTCAAGGAGAATGCTATAGACACACGTCCCCACCCCGCAAGGGCCCCTGCCCGCTCTTGTCATCGGCAGGTCGAATCCCCTCTAAGATTACTGCACATCTTTCCGGAAAGACGTTCAGCCAAGTCTGTTTTACGTTTGGGTTTCTGGAGGGTGACTTTGTGAGAGGATTTGCAATTTCCCTGTTCTCAGAGGCAAGATTCCCTTTTGCAGAGAAATGTGACGTTGTGAAGACTCAAGAAGAGACTGACTCACACACTTTGCTCTTTTGTCTTTCTCCTTTTCTGTTTATCTTCCCTTTCGCAACTCACAAATCCTTGGCCCTTGACTCTTTAGTGCCCGTCTCTGTGTCCCGAACCTTCGCCTTCAGCAGAGGGGACTCTCTGGCGGGCTCCCCAGGTAAACATGCGTGGGTGTGTCGGGTCTCCGTAGAGTCAGTGGGGGTGTGCAAGAGGCTTTTGGTCTCTGTCGCTGTCCTGCGAGGGAACTAGTGTCTCCCACAGGCACTGCCAGGACTAAGGCATAGCCCATCGCACAGATAACACTCCCTGGCACACACGGCCCAGGCGTTGCTGAGCCAGTGGTGTCACTTGTGAATTTAGCTCCTGGGAAGTCTCTCTGTAGGTACAGGGAGAAATGATAGAGTGAGGGCTGGTGTGAGTTCTTTCTCGTCATTTGTCTGACTGCAGAATGGAGGGATGAGGAATGCAGCAGGAGAGGACTAGAAAGAAACAACAGAGTACCATCCCTTACTGATACCTATTTTCCTTCCACCATTCATTCTCTGTGGCCTCTGCCTTTAGCTGATCACTAACTAACCCAGCCTCATCTTCCCCTGTAATGTTGCTCTCTGGTGACCATATTCTCTCTGGCCTT